>VDFB02358696.1:32446-53860 GCA_007258455.2 Sequoia sempervirens
TTTACTAAGGATCTATTGTTAGGTTTTTTGACATCTTATGAGATGAGGAAGCTGAGTCTAAGAAATGGAGGCAAAACAGAGACTACTTTTAAAGCTACAAAAACTAAAGATCTAGATGAAGTAAACATTGATGAAATAGAAGATAAATTTGTAAGAAGAATGAGAAAATGGTTTGGTAATTATGAAGGTAAGTTACCCTTTAAGTTCTTTAGTTGTGGAGAAATAGGTCACTATGTTGCAAAGTGTTTAGAAAAAGCTAAAAGGAATAAACAAAGATATGAGAAAGAAAAGAAAGGAATGAAAATTATTAGAGCTTACCATGTAAATGAGAATGCTAGTATTTTAGATGAAGATTCAAAATATGAAGATGTATATGACAATGAATGCTTGTTCTTGGAAATTAAGAATGAACCTACTTCTACTAATTCAGAAAAATAGGTAAAGGAAAGTCCTCCAAAGAAGGAGAAGGAGAAAAATGAAGGTATAGTTATCTCTTTCCTACATGCTAAACAAAAGAAAAATTGGGTAGTTGATAGTGGTTGATCACATCACATGACTGCTGATAAGAGTAAGTTTGTGAAGCTTGAGAAATATGATGGAGGATTGGTTATGTTTGGAGATGATGCTAAAATTTATGGGATAGGTTTAGTAAGTTTTGATGACAAGCATCATACTAAAAATATTTACTATGTTAAGGGTTTAAAGAATAATTTGTTGAGTGCTGGTTAGATGTGTAGAAATAGATATGATATTGTGTTTAAGGATGAGAAATGTGAGATCCAGAAAGGATCCTGAACATTGATTTCTATAGTAAAGAAATATGAAGGGAATATTTATCAGCTTAAGGGTGTAGATGGAAGATGCTTTATGACTTAGATAAATGATAGCTTCTTACGGCATAGGATAATGTGTCACATGAATTTTGATAACTTGGAAAGGATTAGTGTTGTTCATTCCATGAGAGATTTATCAAAAATTGCAAAGACTAACAATGCTATTTGTGGGAATTATTAGTTTGAGAAGCAAGCAAGAAGTCATTACAGATCAAGAGAATAGTCTACTACTGGATTATTGGATTTAGTTCATATAGATCTATGTGGTCCTATGAGAGTGTGAAGTCTACTTGGTGAAAGGTGCTTTATGCTTTTAATTGATGATTATTCTAGATATACATGGGTTACATTTCTTAGAGAGAAATCAAATGCATTAGATAGATTCAAGGATATGATTGAAAATGAAGTGAATTTGAAGATAAAATGCTTAAGTTCTAAATAATATAGAGAATTAACCTCCCATGAGTTCAATATGTTTTTTGAAGTGCATGGAATAAAGAGACAATTATCTTCCCTAAGAAATCCTTAGCAGAATGGAGTTGTTGAAAGAAAAATAGAACAATTCAAGAAGCTACTAGGTCAATGATCATTGAAGCTAGATTACCAAAATTTTACTAGAAAGAAGCTATTCATACTATTATATATGTATTCAATCGAGTTCAAGCAAGAGAAAATAGTACAAAGACTCCCTATGAGCTATAGCATAGAAGAATTCCTACAGTTAAATATTTCAAGGTATTTTGAAGCAAGTGCTATATCAGAAGAGATGAAGAAACTTTGGGAAATTTTGATGCAAGAAGTGATGAAGGAATATTTCTTGGATACTCTACCAAAAGAAAGGCATATAGATGTTTCAATAAAACATTTAAGAAATATTGTAGAGAGCTTGAATGTGAAGGTTGATGAAATAGTGAAGAATTCTATTGATATTGATGGACATGTGTTTGATGAACATGACTGTGCAAGAAAAGAAATTTTGGAAGAATAAGATAAAGATGAGAAGGAAAAGTAGAATGAAAGAGAAGATGCTCTGGTGATGCCCCCTAGGACATTGAAATATGTTCAAAGGAATCATTCAAAAAATTGGATTATTGGAGACAAGAAAAAAGGTGTGTTAATCAAAAGCAAAGTTGGTGCTGAAGTAAACTTGTGTTTATTCTTTGATATTGAGCTGAAGATAATAAGTGAATCCTACAAAGATGAAAATTGGAAATAAGCAATGAAAGAACTTTTGCAGATTGAGAAGAATCAGAATTGGGAACTGGTCCCAAGACCAATAGACAAAAATATTATTGGAGAAAAATGGGTATTCAGAAATAAGTTAAATGAGAATGGAGAATTTGTTAGAAACAAAGTAGGGCAATGACATATTGAAATTTTTGCAATGTGTTGATCACTATGAGAGCCAATAAATTGATTTCGGGGAATTTTTAAAACTATTTATGGAAAGGAGACAGTGTTTGGAAACAAGGTTATACAATTGAAGACCAATAAAATACCTAAAGGTGTAGTTGCTCTGGAAATGGTTTTGATGGCCCAGACAAAACCACTATTAAGTAGAATTCTACACATTAGGATAACCTAGAAGAGGTCAATCTTGGGACACAAAATGTTATGAAGAAGGATTATGTGGGAAAAAAGATGAAGCCCTAGATTAAAGAAATGTTAATTTCTTTATTGAAAAAGTGTATGCATGTATTTTCCTAGTCATATGATGACTTGAAGACCTATAGGGAGGATCTCTTTTAGCATGTGATACCTCTCAAACTAGATGCTAATCCTTTCAAGAAAAATCAAAGGCTTGACAATCCAACCCTAGCACCAAAAATGCAAGAAGAGCTAATCAAGTTGAAGGATGGTAGAATTATCAAGGCCATTAGATAAGCAACTTGGGTCTCAAATTTGGTGCTAGTAAGAAAGAAGACTGGTGACATAAGGTTATGCATTGACTTTAGAAATATGAATGTGTCATCTTTGAAAGACAACTATCCATTAGCTTACATGGAAGCAGTGTTTTAGAAGGTAATAAGATGCAAGTTATTTTCCATGATGGATGGTGTTTTTGGGTGCAATTAGGTTAAATTTAAGGAGTTAGAGCAATATAAGACTACATTTACACCTCCTTGGGTCACCTATGTTTATGTTAGAATTTTATTTGATTTAACTAATTTTGGTGCAAGTTTTTAGAGGGCTATGGATGCATCCTTCTCATATTTCATAGGCATCTTCATGGTGGTGTATCAAGAAGATTTGAATGCATATTCAAAGTAGGAGGAACATCATTGCATGCACCTAGATAAAATATTTGCTAGATCCCTAGAATATGGGATAAGTCTTAATCCTAAAAAGTTTACCTTTGGATTTAATGAAGGAAAACTATTGGGGCACATAGTGTCCAAAGAGGGAGTAAGAATAGATCTAAAAAGAGTGGTTGATATTGATAAGATTCCTCAACCAAAGAATGTGAAAGGAATTCAGTCCTTCTTTGGATACATCAAATTTTTGAGGGGATTTGTCACAAACTTTATAGAGATAACCAAGTCAATCTCTAAAATGCTGAAGAAAGGAGAAAAGATAGCTTGGAGTGAAAAAAAAAAGAAAGGCTTTTAAGGAGATAAAACAATCCATTTCAATTATAATGAATTTTTTATTAATCTGTAACATGCTATTGATGATAACTCTAAATAAGGAAAGTAAACTGAGTCACCAAACCATAACATATAAATAATAAAGTATATATTATAATATAATATATGTATTATATTGTAATATCATATTTTTATACATGATTGTATATTATAATAAAATATAATATATATTGTATTATAAGAAAATATCATATAATATAATAATATATATATAGTATATAGGATTAATATATTATAATATATAGACTAATGTATAATAATATCATTCAATATTTTTTTATCTAATTTAAAACTAAATTTGATATGTTCATCTCTAAATGAATATCAATTATAAAATGAATATTCATCTTAACATAGATATACATTCTAAATGGATATCCATCTTTCTTTGTTGCTTGCTATGACAACATGTACTTTCTACCCAACCCTAGAAAAATTCAAAAGTGGGAATTTCATGTTTTTGAAAAAAGTAAGAAATACATTTTCATCACCACTTTTTGGACGTTTCCATGATCCTACAAAGACCCTTCCATTCAATCCAATCAACATTAAAAAAATAGGTTTGTAGCTTCTTCAATAATGTTAATCATTAAAGATTTTTTCTTCTCCCGGTCAGGACTTTATGGGAAATTCAAGTTGAATGGGGTACCTTTTTGTAATTTCACTGAATGACCTCCAGGATTTCTATAGAAACTGACTCTTCCTTGTGATTTTGGGAAAAGGGAGAGAGAAATGCATAAAAGTAACTACTTGGCGATGTGTCACAAAGATTTTAGAACATTCAAACCCTAGCAGGCTCTTATTTCTGATGGAATGGAAATAGAATGTCATAGAACCTTCATTTTTGGAAAGAGAACAAACAACTAAGGCCCATAGGAGCATAAAGAAGTAATTCAGATCTCCTTCCAGAATCACCCACTCAAGTTCTGGACAAAAATGAGAAAAATAATATTAAGAGAAATACCTCAGATCTTTACATAACCATCTTACTCTCACAACATAATATAAAAATTAGCATAATGTTTATAGAAAAATGAAAGAGTATACAAACATGATTCAAGTTTTGAAAGATGTCATTATTAAAATATAAAATCTAGTGGCATAGAAAGTAATTACCAAGACTATACTTGAATGAGTTGACATAGAGCATTCAAAATACATAAAATATAGAAAGAAAATATGTGATAAAGGAATATATGCACAATCCTTTACATATTTCTTCCTTCTATTACTTGCTCTTGCAAAATAACACAAATACAGTTACCTAATACCGACCAGCACCTGCCTTGATAATATTTTGAAACCTAGAGAATAGGGTGTTCCACCTTTTAGGACATGGAACACAAGGATAAGGGAATTCCCTTTACCAATTTCCTACAAGTTTCACTCAATGAAACCTTAGAGATCTCAATCAAGGGATGGAATGAGGAAAATAGATCTGCAATAAGGTATCCTAGGGTGTGATTAAAGGCTAAAAGGGGGTTCACCAACAAGCAAAGGCTTCGAAAGACAAGAAATGTAAATGACATGCAAAACCTAATGATATAACATAGAGTATGAAACTGAAATGCAGAATAACAAACCTAAGAAGGAAATAATTTCACTTGGGAAGTTGAAGGCTCCAAAAAAAGGTCTAAAATCTTGAAAATATTATTTTCTGATGCACACTAGGACTCATATGCTAGTAGGGGTGATTTAGTCCTAGTTTAGGGTTTTAGATCGAAACTAGAATATGGAATTGTTGAATCAAGATCTACATAAAATGTTTGAAATCTAGTATACCAGACCTCACACACCAAAAGTGGAAATTTAGTCCTACTAGTAGGGTTGATCTAAACTATGATATCCCATAGTGGTCTCCTATAGCTTCTTCATCATATTTTTGTACTTTGTTGCTTTCCGATTGTCCATGGAGGTGGAAACACCAAAGCGGGGCTCTGAATGAGGCTGGCCCCTATACAGCCCCAACAATTTTCCCCTTCTTTCTTATGTGTAGGTGAATGTGTGCATGGAGCTAGCTAGCAAATCAACACTTTTTTGAGATCATATTCATCACTCTAGCTTTTATCTACTTGCTTTATCATCTTCCTGTTTACTTTTTGTACTCCATTATTCTATTTACTTCGTTAAAATAAACTAGTTAGACTATTAAATAGGCTACTAATAGTCTTTCAATTGTATTCCACATTTTTTGGCCATATGAATTCCAACACACACCATTATCATCCCAAAACTAAGATGTCATCCTCAGACAAAGAGTTGCCCAAGGTACAGCTCAAACTCCAAAAACTAACTCCATCTAAGAAATTCTCAAATAGAATTTGGGGTTTGTAAAAGGACATAAGTACTAAATAGTGCTCTTCATTCTCGATCCTCACCCCAAAACATCCCTTCAGAGTGAGGTAAGTTAGGGAAATCCTCTTCTCTCAACTCTCCATGATCTGAAGCCTTGACGTGGTTGGTCCCCCTCCCTTACATTTTTGGTGAGTTCGATGTGAACATATTTCCATTCACCTGTGTTGAGACTCTTTCCTTGTGCCTAGTGGTTTTTGTAACCCTAAGTGTTGTGAAGGTTTATGAGCATCATAACCTAGTTTGGAACTTCTCGATACATTGTTAGAAGAAGTGTGTGAAACTTATTGATGGAGAAGATGAAGGTTACTTCTAGTTTCACATCCAATTTTCCACTAGTATAGCTACTTGCCATACCACTATTTTTCCTATGAATTATGTTGATGAGATGGATTTCATAGAAGAAATTACTCATGTGCCTACTCCTCCAGTATCTCCTATTCCTTCATCTATAGACGAGGATGATGTTGTGTATATTCCCATAGAAAACCTTATGGCATTGGATAATAGACTGCTAGACCTTGTAAACCATTTGGAGAAAGTACCAAGCATGGCAAGAGCCAATAAGCTTACTAGTGAGGTGAGACACTTATTAGGGAAGGATCAAATAGGCATAGAGTTTTTATGAGGCCTTACTAATCTAACTGAAGCTTATATCCCTTCATATAGGCCTAGATTGGGTATCACCCGAGGAGAAGTGCTTGATGCCTATGAAAGGAAAATAGGCATTTCAATGCCTACCACATCCATGTGCATGGCCGAAATAGGGCCCTCTATTAGTGTCTCTTCTACTTCCCAAAGCCTAGACACTCTCAAGCTGAGTAAAACACCCCTTGGGTTCAATTTCACCCCTCCTACTATCCTCGATAGTGGGGGCTCCAGTGGAATGAGTGGTGATAGATTTGGTAGCTAAGGTGGTCCTTGCGGAGGAGGCTTTGGTGGAGGCCATGGTGGTGGTTTCGGTAGTGGAGGTGGCTCTAATGAAAACCACAACGATGGCTCCAGAGGCAGATGGGGAGGTGGTTCTGGAGGTTCTACTGGTCCTTTGTCATCTTTTGAACCTATTTTGAATGCCCTTCTTCAAAGCATGGGTCAAATGCAAAACCATCTAGCAAGCCTTTCCTAGGCCTCTGCCCAACCTATCCTCCAACAATTCTTCTAACATAGCCCATTGTTGGTAGCAATCTTGAGCACTCCCTTCCCATAGGGAATGGAGATTCCTAAATTTAAGAAGTATGGCAACAAAGGGGACCCACAAACACATGTGTCTTCCTTTAATGCCATGTGTACAAAATTCTTCCATCATGATGCTTTGATGGAAAAAAATTTTCCCCGATCTCTCAAGGATACAATACTCAAGTGGTATTTTTCCTTGCCCACCAATTCTATATTTTCATTTGATCAAATTGTAAATTAGTTTCTCTGATAGTTCCAATCTAACAATAAACCGAATATGCCCTTCTTAGATCTTTTCCTATGTAAACATCGGGATAACGAGAAGATAATTAATTTCATAGTGTGATTCTAATGTGCAGAAGGTGTTCATAAGAAGCCTACTGAGACCTTGGCAAGAAAAATTTTCCCTCATGAAATACCCTTCTTTTTCACATCTATGTGTTGTGTTATGAGAATACCAGTAGATGTTATTTCAATTCAAGGGATCTTCCTCACGCTCCCATTCAGAAGGAAAATCTATAATGTCAATCTAAAGGAAAGGTAAGGTTGTTGCAAATTTAGTCACCGCGACAAATGATAACGGACTTAGACACAACAAAAAGTTTACAAAGTTAGTGGAATCTTATTCTTCCATCTTGTAGAAGTTGTTGAAGGATAAGATCATAAACTTGGAAAACCATCAACCTCTCAAGGAACCTTATCTTGATTGGTATAATGCAAATTCCTTCTATTAGTAATATTGAGTTAATGGACATGGTACCAAACATTGTATGCGCGTGTGTTATGAGATACAAGATCACATCGATGATGTTACCATTCATCTCAATGGGATGAAACAAAATGTGAAAAAATCAGTGTTGAAGGCCAATAGTGAGTTGCTGATATACACAGACCCATTCTTGCCTCACTCTACCTTCTTGATTATTAACCCCTCTAGTTCTTCTACTCAACCCTTGACATATGTTAACATGGTCACAATTACTCCTTCCTCACAGCCTATGAATGGTTTTCTAGATGTGACATTCACCTCACAGAACATGCCCTTGAATAACAAACACTCTCCCCTATACATTCCCACTTGCCTCAATCGAAACATTGTGATGGGAGTCCTAGCTTACCTTGTGAGCTAAGTGAATGTTATTACAGAGGATACATTGTGGTTAAAATCATTCTATAGGGAGGAGTATGAAGAAATAAAGTCTACCATTTGTACGCATGATGGTCTCTCCCTTAAGTTGTATGCCTCAATAACTCTTCCCATCCTAGTCAAACCTAGGGATGCGAATACAACCTTCGATGTTATTCTAGAATCTGATTTATTTAGTTTTAAGTTAGGCATCCCCTAGCTAGCTTCTATGAAAAAAATAACTTTTTTTATTCAGAAATGTTTAAAATTCTCCCATGAAGGTGTTGTGCATGTTGTGCATGACATTGGATATCAATCATTGGTATCCCATGGGGGCTATTATTTGGATAATTTTTTGCCTACCCCAGTTTGTTGGCTTCCCCATAGAATAGACCTACTTTACCAAAACTATGTGAAGTATAAAATCAGAGGCAAGGGACAACCTGAAATGACCCATTTGGTAGTGTAGCAACAAGCTGCCTCCTCTTCTTGAAAGGGAAAGGAGAGGCTTACCCATCCTCGAGGTGCCTCTTCTACTCCCCTTTCTAAAGAAAATATTTGGATGTCTACTCCTGGATTGCACATAAGAAGTCTTATGGTGCCTGGTTGGCATTAATCCAAGATTACAATATCAGACCTTCCTACTATGACTCCTAGACCTTGGCCCTACCTTTATGATAAAAGGAAGGGTCCATGTGGGGAATCCTCTGTCTTGGACTCTGTAGACTCCTACCACTCTTGCTCCTAAAGCAATGAATGAGAAGAGGCTTGATTTTTAGGCATTAGAGTTGACTCCCATTGCTATCTCTTAATCTCCTCTTGCTCCTGTACAAGAGTCTATCCATCTTCCAAAGAGGGCTATGATGGAAATTCCTATGGCTGAGCATGAGCATTGTGTTCCTTCTTAGCTCTCGACATCTAGCTCATGGAGATGTAGAAACCACTACACGTGAGCAAGCACTAGCGAAAGACTCTAGTGAATGGGCATGCCACTTTACAGACAAAAGAAGGGGACTTCATCATCCCTGTTTTAGGGTCTCCTATTGTTTCCTTCTCTCCTATCCCCTTTGCCTCCATTTAATTGAATTTAGTTTTGCTTCCAGCTCCCCCTATGAGTATGAGTGCACCTGATCCTAAGAGGGCGTAGTTGTTTATCACTCCTTTGGTCGAGCTGCCTCTTTTGATGTCCCTCTCAAACATCCCAATGTTCTCTAAACACATGGACATGCCAAATACTTCAATGGTTTCTACCACGGTTTTCTCCCCCTCATCTACACCTATTTCCTCATCTATGGGGATTTAAACCCTCCGACGAAGAAATAGGTGGAGGTTGGCCCTTCTAGCAATGGAGGGTGTAAGAGGAGTCCACCTTCTTCAAAGGGTGGTCCTATGCTAGCTTGTTTCATCTTACTAACAAAGCAAGTTCTAGCTTCCCCTGAGTTTGTCACTACTCTTGAATCACCCAGTGAGAAAAGTAGTGAATCTCAGGTGCTATGTACCCCATCCATTGAGGTCACACATGGAACCCCTATAAATTGCATGTTTAACTCTCTAGACGAGGTCCTGAACCTGTCAACAATCTTCACAAAGTCATTGACCATCACTCCACAAGAGCCTAGTGGAGAAGACCTTATGAGGCCTTCTTCCTTAGCCCTTGTTATAGGAGGGTCAAAGGTACCTCCCCTTAATATTCCACCACTACAGGGTCATCTTCCTTCCCCTTATAATGATCTAGATTGGGAAGTGAATAACCTCTTGGTTGATGACTATTAGGGGAAGCCTCTTCTTTACCTTTAGATTAGTTGTGTTTTTGTTGCAATGTTTTCCCTCATGCTTTCATTATGCATTCCTAGATGACCCTTGTCACCCTTGTAGGTGCTTGGATATAGGAGTGATTATGTGTTGTAATAATTCCTCTATTTTTGGCATCATTCTTCCTATGTTATGTGTATTGATTGTTAGAAAATTGGGGGCATTTAGTCTTCCCTTCCATGTTGACCCATTTTTTTACTATTATATATACTTATATATATTTATGAGTAGATTTGATCCCAAAATATTAGACCACCCCTATGTCCCTTGTTCATAATGTTACTATTTTCCTTTTACTATTTTATCTTCCTCTCTTCTTTGCTTGAGTTGTAATGTTGTTGAATTCATGTGTTGTCCCTTGTATGTGCGACAACACCACCACCATTTCAACATTGATTCTCAAAAAAATTATTCGTTGCCAACAAATCTTTTCCCAGAAATCTTTGTAAAAATTTTCATAAAATCACATTCTCAACTTGGACCCCTAGCGAAATGTGTTTCCTTTGTCATGAGTTCGCAAAGAAAGAACTTGAAGAAATTTCCTCTAAGGAGGGAGTATATTTTCCTAGGGGAGAAGCATCAACCCTCCCCTCACGAGGGGATATTTCTTCCTTTTGAATTCCTTGATGAAGTGAACATCTTTTGAAAGGATTCCTTGATGATTGAATTGATTTGCAAAAAAACATTCTTTTCACTTTGAAACAACGCATCCCTGGAGTGGACCCCTCTTCTTTAGAAAGGTTCCCAAGGGAACCCTTTGAAATCCTTTCAATTTGTTGATTGTCTGTTTGTTTGCCTATGTGGCTGTTTTTTATTCTGACATGTTTTACTTGCAAATTAACATGTTTCTTTACAAGTGCACCTATAAAGCCCCTTTCCAGTTTGACTCTGCAGAATCCCCTTTCATTGGGCTTCATGAGATTACTTTGGGGAACACCTTCTTTGTAAGTCTGAGGGCCTATGAAATGCTTGCATCCTATAGTATTTTTGCATCATTGGTCTATAGGCCTTTGATGTACTTTATGCAACTTCATAGTTCCACAGAGCTACATTGTCCTTTGTTTGAACCTTCTCAGGAGAGAGTACTTGTGGAGTCCTTTTCCTACCCTTTGATTTTGAGTTTTCCATATCACAGTCTACTTCCTCGATGGTTTAGGTATACATCTCTAACTCTTTGATCTACTTTACCAAACACTCATTGGCACTCATGCTCACTAAAGTGGGAGAAAACTATATAGGAGTAAATTTGCAACCCTTGTGTAAATTCCCCTTTCACATACACTCACCTTAGAAAATAAAATCCAAAGTAAAAATCCACACACCCACCTGCCTTTTATCCACTTGGCATTTGTCCTATGTGTTGGTGAGAGAATATTTGCTAGGGAAAAAAGCATGGCAAGTGGACATTTGTGCAGAGTGCTACCATCCCTGATGGATTCCTGGGTCTAAAGTTGGAAGAGGCATTACACTCCTCATTAGGGATGAATTATAACATCCCTCTTTGACCAACCAGCCCAAAAAAACCTTATTCCTTCTCATCCCACCTTCAAAAGCATTCATTTCGTACTTCACTTCATCTTCTACACATTCATACATTTCTCTTGGAAATTCATCTAATCTTCTTCACATCTTCAAACTTTTGGGATCTCTTGAGCATACTATTGAAGCATTCTACTAGAATTTTTATAGCTCCATTGAGCATTGTAGCATATTGACACTCCATCAACTCCACATTGCATGTGTGACGTAGCCACAAAAGTTTTGATCTTGGAGTCTTGCAAGACCTCCCTTCACCATGGTTGTGGTAGTGGTGAATTTTCCAAGTTTGTTGCTTGCATTCTCCCTTCATTAGCCTTGAGAGCCTTTGGGTCGATGTGGTAACACTTCATTCCTCTCCTTTGTGATTTGATAGAGTAGCATTTGTCTTTTGTAGTGTTTATTACACTTCTTTAAATCTTCTTTATCATATTTTTATACTCTGTTGCTTTATGGTTGTCCATGGAGGTGGAAACACCAAAGTGGGGGTCTGACTAAGGTAGGCCCCTATACAGCCCTAACAATTTTCCCCTTCTTGCTTGTGTGTAGGTGAATGTGTGCATGGAGCTAGGTGGAAAATCAATGCTTTTGTGAGATCATATTCATCACTCTAGATTTTATCTACTTGCTTTATCATCTTTGTCTTTACTTTTCATACTTCGTCATTTTGTTTACTTCATTAAAATCAACTAGCTAGACTGTTTGTTGCTTGTATGGGAAAGTTTTGGTGGTATTTTCATTAATGTTGTCATTAATGTCAACACAATTAAATATGTTGCAGATTGCACATGTATAGCTGAGATGTTATGAGTACATGGAGCTATCTTTATGTCATTGCAGATGTGCCATGTTGATGAGTTTTCAAGTGTTTTTGAGAAAATTAATAAAGAATCTGAGAAGTCAAAATGATGAATGTGTTAAAAATGTGCTTTGGTATGTGCTCTGCATTTCTCCTGTGTTGATCCTATGCTTGTGCATATCTAAAGATTTGATAAAGAGTTGATCTTCTATGGACTAAGAGTAATGCTTCTTCTCCGTAGTCCTCCATTGTTTTGTTTCAGATCTTACAGATATGGGATATGTCTTGAGATAGTATTCTCTAGGTTTTGGAAAAGAAGGTTGAATTTTGGTGATCCAAAAGTCATGTTTCAATGTTTGAGTATGAGTTTACATAGTCTAGATGGACTAGTGAAAGGTGTTCAAATTTTGAAGCATATTGCATTTGTTGTGGATGTATCTAGAGAAATCCAAGATGTATTCTCATACATAATGAACTGTGTTGTGGAGTTTGTGTTTCATCTTCAAGTTGAATTGTGAAGATTTGTATGAAAGTGTGATGCAAAGTGATGAAAGTGAGCCACAAATCATAAGAGCAGAAGTGTGTGTGTGAGTGAGTTGAGACAATAGTTCTTTATTGTGTTGGATTCCTAAAGGCCATGAGCTAAAGGTTTATACAATCCTTATTCAAAGTTACGGATGTGTGTTAATTGTTGTGGAGGATCTTTTGTTCTCTCTTGTATTTGTAGGTAGTGAGCCTTTGTACCTGGATAGTGAGTCCTCATCTAGGTAGTGAGCCTTTGTATTTACTTTTATAATATTTTTATATTGTGAGTTAACCATCACTATGTTTTTTCCCTTATTGGGTTTTCCATGTAAAAATATAGTGTTCATTGTGTTGATTTACTTTATATTATTTGTGTTTCATAATCTTGCTTAATAACAGAATAGTGTGGTTGTGGAATTGATAAGTGTCGAAGTCTTAAGTTTGAATTTTATGAAAATTGATTCACCCCCCTCTCAGTTGTCATTTGCATGTTTAACAATTGGTATCAGAGCCTTTGTTCCTTGGTGCAGAGCTTAACCACTTAAGGAAGATTTGATGGTGCATAAGTTGGTGATCCCTATGTTTGATATAACTAACTACAATGATTGGAAGGGATAGATGAAAGGATATATTATCTCCCTCGGCTCGCTAATTTCGGCTGGCCGGAGGACAGCATACACCTCTATCTGCGGTCTACCACAAACGGATATTTTCATGCCATGAAAACGAGAAATGCAGCATGTTACTGGTGGCGCGGCTTGGTCCGGAAAAATGAGGAAGCCAAAGTTACTTTTGGATACGGCCAGCCCCAAATATTGAAATACATGAAGAAATGAGATTTGAAACTGAAGAAGTTGCAGCCAAAGGAAGTGGCTGCCTGTAAATTTAAAATGGAAGAAGGCAAAGCAATTACGTGATCATCAAAGGCCGGAACTCCACCACCAGTTAGAAACCAGAAACAAAAACTTATCAAATGAAGAGATAAGTGACTCTGAGACAGATCTGATTCCATCCCTACCTATCACACACATACATCCCCAGCTGACAAGAAACGTGCATCCCGGCAGCTAAGCATGAATAGTTTTTCAACACCTTGTAAGCATTTGAGATGAGAAAGTTTTGGAAAGAAGACAAGATAGAAAAAAAGAAAAAAATGACATTTAACGAAATGAAGATTGAAGATGAACCAGATAGTGATGGTGATGATGAGTTGGAAGCAAAATTCACCAAGAAGTTGAAGAAAGGCACCAAAAAGTATAAAGGTATGTTTCCATTTGAATGTGTTATTTGTGGTAGTATTGGTCATTATGCTTCAAGATGTCCAAATAGAGCTGCACATAAGAAGAACACAGATTGTAAGGATAAGGATAGAAAGGATAAGAAATATAAGAAGTTGTACTATGTTAAGGAAGAAGTAGGAATTTCTGATGATGAATCTAAGAATGAGGTTGATGATAGTGAATGTTTATTCTTAGCTTTGGAAAATAATTTTGTATCCATTGAACCTAGAAAATGTGTAAGCAAGAAGGCTCCAGAGAATAAGAGAAATAGGATGGAAGGTACTTTGGTTACCACTTTTCATGCAAGACATGATGAAGACTATTGGGTAATTGATAGTGGATGTTCTAATCACATGACTGGAGATAAGAGTAGGCTCACTAAACTTGAGAAATATGATGGTGTTTTAGTTATGTTTGGTGATTATTCAAGAACTAAGATTTGTGGGAAAGATTTAATTAGTTTTGATGGAGTGCAAATTACTGATGATGTATATTATGTGAAGGGTTTGAGGCATAACCTTCTAAGTGTTGGTCAAATGTGTAGAAATGGTTTTAAACTTGTGTTTTATAATAATACCTGTGAAATTAGAAAAGGATCCAAAAAGGGAGATATGGTTGTTGTTGGAAGAGCTCATGGAAACATCTATCAGCTGAAGGGAGTTGATGGTCATTGACTTGTATCTCAAATTAGTGAAAGTTGGTTATGGAACCGAAGAATGGGATATGTGAATTTTGATAACCTGTTCAAAATTAGTGCAAAGGAGATTGTTCGAGGGTTGCTCAGAATCACAAGACCTGCTAATGCTATTTGTAGAAGTTGTCAATTGGGGAAACAAACAAGATGTAGCTTGAATGGAAAAGAGCACTTTACTACTGAAATGTTGGAGTTAGTTCATATTGATCTTTGTGGTCTGACTAGAACTAGAAGCCTCAATGGTGACAGGTATTTCATGCTACTTATTGATGATTATACTCAAATGACATGGGTCACTTTTCTTAGAGAAAAGACTCGGGCTCTAGATAGGTTTAAGGTATTCAAAGAAAGAGTGGAAAATGAAGTAAATTTGAAAATCAAATGTTTGAGATCTAATAGAGGTGGAGAATTCACTTCTAGTGAATTTAATGTATTCTGTGAACAACATGGCATAAGAAGAAAGTTTTTTTCTCTAAGAACCCCTAAGTAGAATGGAGCAGTTGAAAGGAAAAATAGGATAGTACAGGAAGCTACTAGAACCATGATGAAAGAATAAAATGTACCAGATGTGTACTGGAGAGAGGTAATACACACTATTGTTTATGTTCTTGATAGAGTTCAGATCAGATACAACAATACAAAGAGTCCTTTTGAGTTATGGACTAGTAAGACTCCTACTATGAAGTATTTCAAGGTATTTGGAAGCAGATGTTATATTAAAAGAGATGATGGAAATCTTGGAAAGTTTGATGCTAGATGTGATGAAGGAATCTTTCTTGGATACTCTACTACTAGCAAAGCATACATATGCTTTAATAAAATATTGAGAAAGATTGTTGAAAGTGATAATGTGAAAGTTGATGAGGACATACACATACCTATTGAGATAAGTGAACTTGAACCTGATGATCCTATCTATGGACATGTACCTAAGGAAAATAAGGAGAAGGAAGAAGAAGAGAAAGAAGAACAAATGGAAGAAGAAGAAGAAGAGAATGAGCCGGAACTTGCTATTAAGAATCCTAAGTATGTATAGAAAAATCATCCATAGGAACAAATAATTGGAGATAAAAGTGAGGGTATGAAGACAAGAAGTAGAGTTGTAGTTGAGGTAAATTTGTGTCTACTTTCTAAAATTGAACCCAAATCTGTAAGTGAAGCATGCGAAGATGAGAGTTGGATGAAAGCTATGAAAGAAGGGTTGCAATAGATAGAAAAGAATCAGACATGGGAACTAGTCCCTAGGCTTGTGAATAAAAATGTAATTGGCTCAAAATGGGTGTTCCAGAATAAGCTAAATGAAAGTGGAGAAGTTATAAGGAATAAGGAAAGACTTGTATGCGAGGGATATTCACAAGTTGAAGGTATAGATTTTGAAAAGACATTTTCCCCTATGGACATAATGGAAGCTATTAGGATTTTTTTGGAATTTTTTTCCCACAAGGACTTTAAAGTTTATTAGATGGATGTTAAGTCAACATTTCCAAATGGTGAATTGGAGGAAGAAGTGTGCATGGAACAACCTAAATGGTTTAAGTTATCTGACAAGTTGGAAATGGTTTGTAAGTTGAAGAAGGCATTGTATAGATTGAAGCATGCTTCTAGAGCTTGGTATGCAAGATTGGATAGATACCTAACAAAGAAAGGATTCAACAAAGACTATGCTGACAACAATATTTACTTCAAAGTGCAAGGTAAAAAAATGTTGATAGTAGTTGTATATGTTGATGATATCATTTTTGGTGGAAATGAAGGCATGTGTAAAAAGTTTGTTGAAGAGATGCAAAAAGAATTTGAGATGCATATGATTGGTGAATTGAATTTCTTCCTTGGTCTACAGGTGAATCAAACTGATAAAGAGATTCATTTCACAATCTAAGTATGTAAAAGAGTTGTTGAAGAAGTTTGGGATGGATCTTTCCAAACCAGTTTGTAATCCTATGGTAATTGGATGTAAACTAAGAAAAGATGATGAATTTGTTATGACTGATTAGAGAAAATACAGATCTATGATTAGCGGACTGTTGTATCTTACTGCTACTAGACTAGATATTATGTATGCAGTATTTTTAGTTGCCAGATTCCAAGTAGATCCTAAAGAAGCACATGTTACAACTGTACAAAGGATATTTAGATATCTTAAAGGTACACCAGATTATGGATTATGGTATCCTAAGAGTGATTACTTCGCCCTAAGCTCTTATACCGATGTTGATTGATCCAGATGTGTAGATGACTAAAAGAGTACCAATGGTGGTGCTTTCTTTCTTAGAATAAGATTATTTTCATGGTTGAGTAAAAATCAAGACTCAGTTTCTTTATCCATTATAGAGGTAGAATATATTGCTACAGCATCCTGGTGCACATAGGTTTTTGGGATGAAGCAAACTCTGAAAGACATTGGACTGATATGTGATGAGCCTATTTCTATTTTTTGTGACAATACAAGTGCAATAAAAATTTCAAAGAACCTAGTTATGCATTCAAGAACAAAACACATATCTATCAAATATCATTTCCTGTGAGAAAAAGTGTTGGAGAATGAAGTCAGATTGGAGTATGTGATAACAAAGGAACAAATTATAGAAATATTTACTAAGGCTCTTCTGAAGGATACTTTTGAGCATCTTAGGGAGAGGTTGGGGGTCATTGGCCCTCTGAACTAAGTGTGCATGAAGGTGCATTAGTCCAATGAATTCAAAGATTCCTTATTATCTAGACTGATAAATGGGTCAACTCCATAGGGGGAGTAGAAAATATTTCCATTGTTGCAGTATGAGTGTACTCCTAAGGGGGAGTGATCAAAGTTATTGATATTTTCCATTAATGTCAAAGGGGGAGAGAAATTCATGTGAAACATAGTTGCAAAGGAAGAGAAGGTGTTCTCCTGAGATATTGTGTAAAAAAATGTCTTTGATGGTTTTTCACATCATGTGTTTCCATCAATGACAAAGGGGGAGATTGTTGCAAGTATGAGCATTTTTTGGTGGTGATGTCATTAATGTTGTCATTGATGTCAACATAGTTAAGTATGTTGTATATTGTACATGTATAGTTAAGATGCTATTGAGATGTTGTGAGTACATGGAGCTATCTTTATGTTGTTGTAGATGTGCTATGTTGATGAGTTTTCAAGTTCTTTTGAGAAAATTAATAAAGAAGATAAGTTTGAGTGATGAATGTGTTCAAATTGTGCTTTGTATTTCTCCTGTGTTGATCCTATGCTTGTGTGTATCTAAATATTTGATAAAGATTTGATCTTCTGTCGACTAAGAGAAATGTTTATGCTCCCAATCCTCCACTATTTCATTTCAGATCTTGTAGATCTGGGATATGTCTTAAGATATTATTATATGGGTTTTGACAAAGAAGGTTGAAGTTTGGTGATCTAGAAGTCATGTTTCAATGTGTCAGTATGAGTTTGATCAGTCTAAATGGATTGGTGAAAGGTGTACAGAGTTTGAAGCATATTGCATTTTTTGCAGATGTATTTGAAGAAATATGAGATGTATTCTTGTGGATAATGAAGTGTGTTGTGGAGTCTACATGCCATATTCTTGTTGGGAAGTGCGTACATCAATGTTTATTTGTGTTTTCATTAGGTTTGGATGACCTGGTGTTTGCACTTCATTTGAAGAATAAAATTTAATTAAGGAAGCATATTGTTGATTCGAGATATTATTTTTTGATCGTGAATTTTTTTTATTGGTCCACTCTCATTCCTTTCCACCGTGGGAATGTTGAGTTGTCGATCTAATTTGAATTTATGAAATGAGGTATTTATGGCTAACCTTGGAGAAAGTTTCTAAGGTTGAGGATGGTATAAAAGCAAGTTGAATTGTGAAGTGTTGTATGATAGTGTGATGCAAAGTGACAAAAGTGAATCACAAATCATAAGAGCAGAAGTGTGTATGTGAGTGAGTTGAGACAACAGTTCTTTATTGTGTTGGATTCTTGAAGGAAGTGAGCTAAAGGTTTTTGAAATCCTTATTCAAAGTTGTGGATGTGTGTTAATTATTGTGGTGGATCTTTTGTTCTCTCTTGTGTTTGTAGGTAGTGAGCCTCCCTATTGGAAAATGAGTCCTTTTTGTAGGAATTGAGCCTTTGTACTTGGACAGCGAGTCCTCTTCTAGGCAATGAGCCTTTGTATTCAGTTTTATAATCTTTTTATATTGTGAGTTAACCCTCACTGTGGTTTTTACCTTATTAGGCTTTCCACGTAAAAATCTAGTGTTCATTGTGATGACTTACTCTCTATTATTTGTGTTTCATGCTCTTTCTTAATAAAAGAATAGCGTGGTTGTGGAATTGATAAGTGTTGAAGTCTTAAGTTTGAATTTTGTGACAACTGATTCACCCCCCTCTTAGTTGTCCTACGTCTGTTTAACACTATTAAGTAGGATTATGGTAGTTTTCCACTGTATTTCATGTTTTCTAGTTGTATAGATACTAGCGTGCCATGTTTTCCTAGAATTGTTCTCCCATCCTTAGAAAGAGTGCTATTCAAGGTACACTTCAGACACCAAAAGTTGGCTCGTCTAGCTTCAAAATGAATTATGGGTCTGTAAAGTGACAAAATTACTACATAGTTCTCTTCAATCTTGATCCTCACCCCAAAACATCCCTTTAGAGTGAGGTAAGTTAGGGTAGCCCTCTTCTTTCAACTCTTCATGACCTAGAGTCTTGATGTGGTTTGTCCCCGTCTCTTACAGTGGTCATGATGATGTTAACTTCAAATGAATAATTTAGTACCATCTACTAGTCTTGGATTTGGCATATAATTTATAATTTTATTTGGGTTTACTATCTCCTACCTAAACAAAGAAAAGAGATTGTAAATATAAATAATCACATAATTGCATAATCAATTCAAATAAACATGTGATATGTCAATAATCTAAAACTTATGTGCTCAATTATGCAATATCTTATAACTTATCACTAGTCAATCTAGACCATTGAATATCTTACAAAAGTAATTTTTATATGAATATCAAGCATAACTCCCATCTATGAGGAATACACTTTAGAGGGTCCTCAAAGTAAGGATTATGGGTTCAAAGAATTCATAAAAGAAAATTCCCATGTATGGGAATATTGAAATTCAAATTTTAGTTCCTTCCCATTAAGATAGTTTCTATGAAAATTGGGCATTTTTAGAAACCTTGGCTTAAAATAAGAATCGAGATTTTTCAAGACCATCAAAAGAAGGATGTTGCATTGCTTTTTTGGCTGAGATTCTTAGATGACTCATAAATCAAAATTTTTTGCAAGGAGAAACCAATCAATTTTTAGTAGTTTACTTCCAAATAGGAAAAGTAAAAGAGGAAAAAGAAAGAGCATCCAAAATGGAAATGAAATGAAAATAGATGGAAGGCACTAACTAACAAAAAATCCACACCATTTGGTTCCAAATTTGGAACAACAAGGCTAAAATATTGATGCTTCCATTGAGGATAAGCATGTTAGTCTCTCAACTTAGTCACTCCTAGCCATACATCTTCATTGGGAGTTCCAAGATACCTATTGCACACAACAACCTCTCATGAATAGAACATGAATATGACATAAGTAAACTATTACTTTCAAACCTTTTGGAAACTTGTAACCTATCATAAAAACAACACAATTTATTCTTACAATTAGTTTACTAATCTATTGAGAATATCCTACATCATTATTTTTGCATATTTTTGAGAAAAAATATAATACCATTGAACTTTGTATCATTTTCCATAGTTCTAAACATAAAGTGTGCTACATTTGCAAGTCTGATAACTTCATCAATCACCTACATACATGATATAAACATTATATGATAACATTGACATCATACAAATTAATTTTCATACTTATAAACTACTTACAAATTAATCCAACAAACCATCAGGGTCTGATCTACTATTTTTTGTGTCAAGTATTGCATCATGGTCAGACTCACACACCTTCCACAAGGTCTTGTTCAAAGGTCTACCCCATATTTGATCAAACTAACATTGGATGCCATAACAAGGTTCAAGTAATGAAGAATCTTCTAATACATTTCAAATTCCTCAAACAACCAAACATTAACAATCTTATGTGGGTACCTTATAAGCCATGTTCTAGAAACAACAACTAAGCTTGTAGGGTATTCAATGTTTTCTCCATCTATAATTGGGGCCTCCAATTTCTTTTTGGCCTCAACATAGTGACACAAGAAATAATTTTTTCCCTCTCGTTGAATTCATTTGCAATAATTGCATAAACATGCCCTACATTGATGTGTGGAAAATTAGATGAAATTATTCAACATTATAAATACACTAAAAAGTAAGATAACAATAGGAATTAAAAAAAATATGCAACTAGACATATTACCTAGTTGAGCTAGATCTTATATGTGGTCAAATTCAATCGATGATTCCATCTATGTTAGTTCCAATAAAGTTAGAGGGTGATATGTGTTAAGTGGGCTAAGATAAATTAACGACCATTTCTCAACACACTCCTTTGACTCACAATTATCCTAGGCTTGCATTGTACATGAAGAACAAAAGCATGCCATCTTCCATGTATGGATACTCCATGAACCTACATTTTAGCTAAGGAAAGAGTGTAGATCACTCAATCCTATTAGTGTACAACAATCCT
>VDFB02358697.1:0-16540 GCA_007258455.2 Sequoia sempervirens
AATTCCATACCAAACCAATAATTGAATTTACAAGAGTGAATAAGAAAGAGACTAATGTTAGCAAAACTCATGCTCTGAGTAACAAAAAATTTCTAATGTATCTAATAATAAAATAGTCACTGACCTCTACATTGGTTTGGTCATAATTAAAAATAAGGACAATGCTATCTTTGATGAACACTATTTCTTTGTTTCTTAGAATTGAACATTAGTATTAATGTGAATTTGTGTGTGTGTGTGTGTGTGTGTGTGTGTATGTATGTATGTATGTATAGTTTTATTTATTTTATTATATATATATATATACTTTAATATTATAACACTTAATCTATTGACAAGATAAATAATTTAATTCGAATTCTAGCATGAATGTTACACAAAGATGCATACATAGGTGTTAGAAACTAAAGTTACTAATCATTTATTTGATACCACAATAGAGGCGTTGGATACAATATAATAATTGGTGTGTATTAAGAAAAACATATGGAATTATCGATATCAAATAGGCTAAACATAACAACATATATCCCTACCAATGAATTTCAAGAACCATTCAAATTCCTAAGGACCTGCCATGACCCTAAACATAGCCCCAAATAGATTTAAGGTCTCATGTTTTAAATGGTGCAAAAAGCAAATGAGAATTTGCAAATTTGGGAGAAGCAGAGAATTTATTCAATGGAGTGGATAAGATCAATAGATACTACAACACACTAATATGAAATCATACTCCCAAACACCTCCCATTTTATATATCTCAATATTGGATAGAATAATGATTATCTTCACCATATTTTGTATACAAATAAAAGACCATCAAACAACAAACAGGGGAATGCACGGAAACAAAATGTTCAAGTCTTTGGATGAAACCATAATCAAACTTGTGGAATTGAAAGACGTTGATCACTAGAACACAAAATAAAGATGTGTTAAGAGAAGCTTAACCATGACTCAAAGCAGCAATAAATGAAATGTTGTCGACTCCACTAGTTACACGTATAAAGAGATGCAACTTTTGATAACTGAAGCATTGCGAAGACAAGAATGCATTAACTATTCATAACATTTATTAGTACATAGTATATATTAATTGAAACACCATGGAGGCAATATGTGTTATCAAATATATTTAGAGATAACACATAGCATTTAGTATTTGAAACACTACAAAGGAAATTATGCACCGACTATACATATCTTGGGATGACACATAACATTTGATAATTGTAATGCTACAAAGACAAATATACATATCATTTAATAATAGAAAAATTACAGAAACAATTATGCATAACATTTAATAATTAAAATGACGCAAAAACAAATATGCATTATCAATCCATAACTTGAGATGACACAAGATAAGCTTGGAACTGAGTGTGTCTCGACTGCAGAATGTGATGCTAACACAAGATAAGTTTGAAAGGATTTTTCCTTCAAACCTTTCGAGAAACAATATATATTTACTTACTATATCTTGATGTGAATGCTATGGTTAATGTGGAATTTTATATAGTTTTCTTGATTATCATTATAACGGTATTTCCAACAATTTCACAGAGACATTTAAATCTATTATGCTAGCAACATGTTAATAAACGATAGAGAATTGCAATACAGTAGATGATGTGAGAAATAGTTAAGCATAGTGAAAAGAATAAGCCATCCTTAGCAAGTAGTGAGAACTAGTTCAAACTATGAAGACAAGTTGAAGGTTGCATGAACGATACAAAGGCTAAGAGTGCTATAAACTGGTTGCAACAACAGATCAAAGGTTGTGGAATACAAAGAAAGATTGACAGTGTGACGGCCAACGAACCATATGCTATAAAATTTGCATGAAACATATGCAAAGAAGAACACACAAACCATATTTATTATTTTGCAATGATTGATATTCCAACTATCAATGTAATGGTCATCACTGGCCAAGACACAATGAGAAAACCATGATTCGACTCAACTATTCTATCAATAAGAATATTTTCAACTGATAAACATAAATTCATGCACAGAGAAGAATTATATTGCCATTATTTTATTTGTAACACTCGAGAGATGATGTTCTTATATCCACATCATTTACCAACACTCATTACATTCCAAATAATAAAATTAAAGGATGCATAGATCAAGATCTTTCCATAAATGCTCAAAAAGAAAATTCAATAATAAATTTCATTCCATGTACGCAAAAGAAGTAAATTGCATTAACAAAAAAGATCATTGCAATGATACATATGTAAATTTCATTTGCATATCAATAAGTTTCCATAAATTCATTCAAGTTTCAATTACATCATTAACTTTCAATCAATACATCTATTTCAATGTTACATAAAAATTTCATTCCAATACATCTATTTCAATGTTACAATCTGAATTTCAAATAAAGTTACTTTACAAGTGGGCTTAACAAGCCATTCAAAATAATACATGAATACATTTATAGCATATAAACCTTTGAACCTCAACCGTCGTGACACCATTGGTCTTCTTGCAAGCTGGGGCCAAGAGTGTGATTAAGGTGCCTTTTCCGCCCAACCACAAAGTACGAGACTTCCCCGGGTTTCTCCCTAACTCAAAGAAATCCCCGGCCCTGCATGAGGAGCTTAGCAACCTGAAACAACAACACAGGAGGGAACTCTCAATGCAAGCCTGATGCCTATATGCATTCCTAACATGAGAATCACATATTTCTTGCAAACAGGAGGTGGCAGAGACCTATATTCATTTAGTTCTAGGCTTTTAATTCCATCTATTTCAATGGTGCATGTGCTTGGCCAAGCATAAATAAAACAAATGATAGTTTTAGAAAAGGTAAAACTACCGTCTCTATGGGTCCACCTTCGGCATCCTATCTCGGAAGTTTCTCAAAATATAGTAAATAATACAATTTCCATCTTAGTTCTCATTCAACTTTATATGTTTCTAATTCCAAAGAAATTCCATCATTTTCCAATGTTCACACAAAGATTATCAAAATAGCTTTTTATACATACACTCAGTATGAGAGGTTTTTTGTACAATTCTGAATGAGTGTTACAATGCAATTTGAAAATCAGTCCCAGTTCTATTTCTAAAATAGTTTGGTCAAAGTAAATAGACTTAATAGATTCAGAAAAAGAAAACTACTCTTTTCAGAAAATTCACTAGTTATAAATGTGTTTTCAATAGTCTATATTTGCTATAAAGTTTCATCTTCAACTTTCAAAATAGCCTTATGAGTATTTCACTAAGTTCATAAATGATAAATGGTGACTCATACAATGCATCGATATTCAGAAAAATAACAGTTTTAGAAAAGAAAAACAATGTAAATTTCCATATTTGCATATAAATACAAGTTTGCTACTGTACACAGAGTTATTTATGTGAATTTATTCTGCTTCTTTTCTAAGTTTTAATTTTTAGATATTAAAGTTCACCGTACAGATCTGTATATATATTTATTATGTATATATATATATATATTTATAATATATACATATATATATAAATACATAGTAGACTTATAGCTGAATGTATATACTGAGTTGTGTTTTTCTATTTAATACCAATGACAAAAAGTAATGTTTTCTGTAGATAACAGTGATATTTATGCTAGAGTATATATATTTATATATTTATATATATAACTATGTATATATATATATACAAGTTTGAAGAGATAGGGTTGCACCCATGCTATTTCCATTACAGAGTTTATAAAAGAAAAAATAGCAAAATACAGTTCATGTGTAATGGTTGAGGCTGACGCCTCTCCCAAAGGGGAAGGTGTTGCCTATGAGGGGGGCAGCGCCTCCTCCACAGCGCAACCCCTTCCTCTAAGGGAGGGGGCAGGGGTTAATCCCCACTCCACTATAATTTGCTTTCAAAAAAAAAAAAACTTCTATGATTTCGTACTATCTACTATTCCAGAGACTTTAAACAGAATTTTTATGTGTATATATTTATAATATATATATATATATGCACAGAGAAATTATGTGTGTGTGTGTGTGTATATATATATATATATGTTTTCAGAATTACTATGAAATGAATGGCAATCTGGGACAAAATTATAAACCACAGTTTGCAAAGGAGGAAAGCCCCAATCTGAAAGGGGTAAAAATATGCAAATTCTTTCAATGCACACAAAAGAATGGAGCATTTTCTCAAATTTTCACAGTTTTTGCATACAATTCAAACACTTAGCATTCAAATTTTGCAGTAGTATTTTCATATTTCAAGCAATATTTGTGGAAAAAGAATGGAAAACCTAGATATTACGCTTCTAGCTGGAGATGCTCTTCAGACAACTTCTTCGCTTTGCCCCTTTACAATCTGGTTTTTCTGAGAAAGCTTCTTCTTCTTTCCTCCTTTCCAGTTGCTTTTCCAACTCTTTAATTTCCTACTATCTCCCCAAAGAATAATTCTCAAACTCACTATTTTGAAGGATTTAGCATTTTCTTGGCAACCATTAGAGCAAAATTGCAGAGCGTATTTTCAAGAATGTTTTCAAGAACCGTTTGCCTCTCTTGGGAAGTTCTTTTCCTTTTAATAATATTTCACTTTTCCATTTCCTACCCTAATCTTGAAATGGATTTTAAAAATGAAATTAAAATATAAATATAACTTTGTGTGTTTACCTTCCATATTCATAAATAAGAGATATGTAAAAATAATCCACAATTATCGTTGCACAAAGGAAAACCTTTCAAAAATACTCACCCAAGACTAAGTTCAAAATAAGTATTTATCTAACATTTGAATAAATATCAATTAATTCAAAATAGTTATTTATCTAACATTTAAATAAATGTCAATTAATTATTATTTAATTTTATTATCACAAAAACACAAGTTAAAGAAAGTAGGATTCTCACTTAAATTTATATCATGATAATCATTTAAAACCCAAGTTAAATTATAATTAAAATTAATTCCTTTACTTTATCATGCTTTCATTTTATCATTTATTTAATTTACTAATTGTTATTTAATTTGCAAATAATTCAAAACTAACACACTAAAATTGACATTCCTAAATGCAATCTACATGAATCTAAGTGCTTGTGTGTGTGATCGAGAGAACATCCTGCTTTGTCCTGTCAAGAAGCTAACCTCCTCTCCTTAATCACACCCTTGGTCTTCAACCTCCTGCAACTCAAGTGCACTCAGGCACGCAACAATAACTGAATTAGTATCACATAAAGATATAAATCAAGCAATATAATATATGAATTCAAATATTTCTACTCTATTTTGCTTCATCTTCAAAGTAAAACACATTCGATACTATTCAAATTTTCATAATTTAAGTAAACACTTTTCATATATCATCACACCAAAACACCATAATATTAATTATTATTCTACCACACACATCTAGTCATGTCACAAATCCACACAAAACCAAAAGCAACCTGCATCAGGGCTGAGACGTGACATCATTTTTTTTTATTGCAGCAGATTTCAAGGTTTCAATATTGTAGAATCAAAATTAGAAACACGATTCATAAATGTAATTAATTGAATATTTGACAATCATTTATTACCTAGTTCATGAGATAATAGCAGTTTGTTGAGTCTATATTCGTTGTTTTCACATAAAACAACATTGTAACTATTAAGAGGAACTATTTACTTGAATTAAGAGGTTGCTTACTGACAATTCCTTCCTTACAACCACAGATTTATTCAATCTACAACTTTTAAAAAATCAACAAAAAAAATAAATCATCATTATATAAACATTTACTTATATCCATTGATCATCAACATATCCAGGTTTCCCTCTTAACCTACAACCACAAAGTAGAGCAGCCCAGTCCTACTCTCCTCCCAACCATGGGACTGAAAAGTCCAATCCCGAGCGGGATACAAAAACCCAAATGCCAAATAAGAGATTAATAAAAACAAAACAAACACTAACACTGACTCACACACAAAGAATTTATTCTTTGAATTCTTGTAAAGGGGGAGAAGGGGGATTCCCTTCCCTCTTGGGGAACAAACAATTATTCACAACTTTCAACATACAACTTCATTTACAACACACAACTACCACCATCCTTCTGACATTCTCCACACACAACCACCACCATCCATCTGACATTCTCCACACACAACCACCACTATACATAACCTTCCAATATCCACTCACCTCCATTCATATAATAATCCATTCTACCATTCACAGCTCTCTGTTATATGTTCACAACTCCATACAATGCAAATTTGATCAGAATCCTCAAGAGAGGATCCACACCCTCCTCAACCCCAAACAAAGGAGACTCTCAACCCTCAAGCGATATCTGCTCCTTATGTACACCCAAACCCCCTATTACAAAAAATAATAACAAACAATATTTTTTCCAATCATCTTTCAAGAATTCAATCACAACACAAAAATTACCATTACAATTCAAGCATACCTAGGTTGTCCAAGTTAGGATCAACCCCAAACAATCTATCCAAGTTTACAGAGTCTTTTTCCAACCAATACCATCCTACAACAAATTCATTCCAGCCATCCCCCCTTCCTCCTAGGAGCAAAAATAAAATAAGAAAGAGAACAATCTACAACAGTTTCACTTTCTCTTCCCCCTCCAACCATTCAAATTTCCACTTTAAAATAAAATAACTCCCAACCCTTCAATTTCCCTCAATACAATATCCAAATAAAAGGATAATTCAAATGAAAACACATTTCCCTTCAAAAAAAAAACTCACATAAAAATCAAATTACATTCTGACATTAAACTCCCTTGACTAAATTAAAAACCAATAATGAACATTTAACATTTGGACTTTGTCTCCAATATTTAAGGAACTTGGGCTACCCACCTGCAACATCTTATTAGAAACATTAGTACATTTGAAAATTTATAACCAAAACATTAAATTCTACTAACATCAATTAAATATATGATCTAACTTAATATTTTTTATTTTTTTTGCAGAAACTAAACATCAACCATGTCCAACAACATTAACTATATAAAAATATAAAATCAAACCAAAGTCTCTTAAATAATATTAGCTATGCCTCACAGGTCTAGAGAATAAGGGATAAACAATGAGTGAGATAGAGAGAGAGAGAGAGAGAAAGATGATACAACTTGCTAATTACTAAAATTTGACATCCTGATTACTGAAATTTGACATGTTGATTACTGAAATTTGACTAAGTCTAAAAAATTATAAGATTGAGGACAAAAACTAGAATTTGTATTATAACTCCTAAAGATCTAAAACCACTCTCAAACATCCTAAAACTTTATACATGAAATATAACTTAAATTATAAGAAAGTAAATGTTCATGTGTAAATGTCAACTTAAATTTTTATTTTGTGTATATAGTTTCACTAAAAGAGAAGGAGAAGAAAGAGATAAAAAATCAATGCAACGCAAAACACGTGCGCATTTTTTGAAATTCAAACCATAATACAAGCATGTTATAACCCGCTCGCATTTTGGCTTGGTAATGACCAAGCCTAGGAACCCATAATGCAAGCGCATTTTGTTATAATGCAATCATGTTTTCACTATTTCGGGACCAAAAAGTAGAGTGGCCACTTTTTGTCCCCCATCTTTGTGCACTTACCCTGATTTTCTTGATGGTGTCTTTGGATCTCTTCACTCAATTATCTCATCTTCAATTTCTTTCTATATTTCCTCTTCTTTTCAAATTTCCTCATTTGAGGAACAACTTCTTATTTCTTTTATTTGTAGTATCTTCCCTCATCTACTTTCACATTTACACTTTCAATGACCTTGTGCAACCTCTTATTGTAACATCTATATGCTTTACTTCTTGAAGAGTAGTCAATGAATATTCCTCCTTTAGCCCTAGAATCAAACTTTCCTAAATCTTCTTCATCTCTCCTTATATAATATGTGCTCCTAGACACCTTAAAATGCTTCTCCACTATAGGTCTTCCTTTCCATAACTCATATGGTGTTTTTCTATGGTTCATTTCAATTTTTCCATGATTTAAAATACACTTTTATATGAATTACATCTCTCCAAAATGTGTCAAGTAACTTGAACTCATTTAGCATGGCTCTAGCCATTTCTTGGATTTTTATATTATTCATTTCCACAACCCAATTTTGTTGTGGAGTTCTTGTAGAAAATAATGTCTTCTTATCCCATATTTTCACATAAGTCTTCAAATTCATTTGAAGTGAATTCACCTCCTCTATTTGATTTGAGAAATTTGATCTGTAAGCCTATTTCATTTTACAATAAATATTTGAATTCCTTAAACTTGTTAAAAGATTCAATTTTTTTTTTTAATGTGATCCAAATCATTCTAGAATAGTCATAAATTTATTGGAAGGATGTCATTGATGTTGTTGTTGGCAACATCAACATGAGGGATAAGCACAAAGGTATACAACGATGTGTTGCATTGTTTTCATTGATATCAACATTGTATCTTGATATGGAGATCATGGTGCAGATCATTGCAAATCATTTTGGTTGGTTCTAACAGGTTGTGGAGTGTTTGTGGAAGACATTTTTGCAAGATATTTTGATTCAGTAAAGTTGGAAAATTGACTAAGTGTCAAATTTTGTGTAACAGTGCTCTAGTTTTTGGGTCCACATTGGTCCACGAATGAATTTTTCACTTTGTGCTTATAACATTATTTTTTTGGTTGTTAGAAGTATCTAATTCTAGAATTTCATCTAGTTTTAACCTCTAGTTTGGAAGTTATGGATGACAGAAGTTAGGTCTAGCAAATTACAATCATTTCCTATACAATGTATATGGGTGGGAGAGTCCACTTCTCCATGGATAAGTTTTTGGCTTTTTGATTTTGATGATATGTTGACAAATGGAAATCTAGTGTGTGAATTCTAGTTGTCATTGAGTTTTGAGGCCCACATGTTCGTATGTGGATACACAATTGAAGAATTTTTGGTATTAGGTCTTTTGCGGTGCTGACTTAATAAGTGTAAAGGTATGCGAAGGTTAAATATGTATTGTGGTTTTATATGGGAGCTATTATAGGTCCATGCTAATCTATTTCAAAATGTTTTGAGATTTGAATTTTTGCACGAGGCGTATATAGAAATATTTGGATCCGACAAGTTATATTTTGAATGTTACATCTAATTAGGTTGACCTAATTGATCTGTTATGCTTGAAGTGGATATATAAGATATTTTTTGGTATTTTGATGTATGTAATAAATGTAATGAATGTAAGTGATGCAAATATTATTAGAGCAATGTGAATTTAAGTTGTGAATGTTGAGTTGAATATTAGAGTGATGTGAATGTAGAGGAAAGCAAAGTATTAGATTTGAATCAGATGAAGTGTGTAAAGTCAGTTTATTGAGCTTCATTGGAACTGTAATTCATGCATACGATATATGCAATTGGAATAGTTCAAACTAGGTTGGAAGCCACAATCTCTCTTCTATCTTTTTCTCTCAATGGGCAGTGAGTCCATCTACAATAAGCTCTTTTGTAAATATACTATAATCGGTTATAATATATTGTGAGTTAATTCTCACCGTGGTTTTTTCCATTTTGGGTTTTCCATGTAAAAATCTTTGTGTTCATGTGTTATGTGATGTTGTTGATGTTTCATGCTTTCTTTCTTTACTGCAATTGAATCTACTATGTGGTTTGGATGTTTAAATGTTGGAATGGTTTAAAGGAATACTGATTCACCCCCCCTCTCAGTATTTCAGGTGTTCAATAATTGGTATCAGAGCTTGGTTCCTTGGGAGGAGCTTAATTTCTTAGGGAAGATCTTGGAGGTTGAACACATAGTTGTTAAAAGACTACCTACTCCTCTGGAAGAGATTCTTGTTGTTGGATTCATAGAAGAAGATTGCATGCTTGAAAAATATGGAGAACTAAAATTTTGTAACATGCCCAACTAAATTTACCTCAATAAATTAAAAATTGGCATTATGAATATAAAATTTATGATATAAATCCCATGATAGTTATTTCTATTTAGCAATTTCATGTCCATAAATTAAAAAAATAAATTTGAATATATTATTCATTTTCAAATGTCAATAGTCAATTTACAAATCTTGACTTGGCTTTTCAACTCCCCAAAGTCAATACATCAATTACATCAAATTAGATCAATGATCAATACAAGTACATGAATAAGATTCCAATATAATTCCTTTTTGGACAGCTCACCTCCACTAGTGCACGAGAACATGGTTGAGGTGCTTTTCCACCCAACCACGAAGTAATGCTTCCCCAAAATTCTTTAGTCTATCGAAGAATACCCGACCCTACACAAAACACTTAGCAAGAGATACAATTTGCAAGGTGGAAAATGTGTGTGTCTAACTACATGCATTTCTATCTAATGTTGGAATATGCAAGTTCCATGTTAGGTAATAAAAGATACAACAGAGAGAGGATAAATATTAAACAGTTTTTTTCATAAATAAAAATGACTACAAAGCTTGGCCTTGAAGCTCATGTTGCATAAAATGCAACTCAGATTAGATTTGGAAAAGAAAATCTACACTCTATGGCACCCATTCCCGAAAGAAAATCTCATTCATAACAAAGGGGTATCCCTCCCTTTTAGACCATCTATTAGCATCATATTCTAGTGTGCTACAGTCTATCATAGTACTCTTGTATCATTCTTTCAATATCATCAACAAATATTCCATCTAAAATTTGGTATAACCATTCCTCTATTCATCATACTACTATTTTTCCATTAAGACTTGTATTGAAATTCGACACTATTCCATTTCTATAGTTCTTTCCTTTGCAAATGAAGTTTAAACAATCTTAATCAATGAGTAATTCAAGATGAATCAAAAGGTATACCACATGTATGTTCATGTGCATAAATGAAGCATTTATGCATGTACACATATATGCCTAGAGATAAACACAGTTGGAATATGTGTTTACATTCTAAATATTAAAAAGAACAATCTTCCTTACATACAGGTTTTCCATATTCAAAAATAAGTATCAACTTCGTTCAGGTATTCCATTTGATCTTTTAATAACAACTAAACTCAAATAAGATACAAAAGGAATCATTTAAATAAGAGTCACTTGTCTCATATGGATCATAAATCAATTCAAAATGGAACAAGGATTATTTACAAGATCAAGAATAATCAATTCCAGTGAATAAAATATAATTAACATAATAAAAATATCCTTCAGTCTGAGACAATGTAAGGTTTTGTATCGGTTTTGTTTCTAACCAAAATATGTTCACATAACGTTCAGTTTTGATTCTTCACATTATTATTCATTCAAAATTGAATCACTATAATATTGATTGCTCTATTCTAACAGTAATAATGTTCACATAAAGATATCGATAAGCGCGTTATCGTGTAATTGATAACATGATATCAGTTATCATTAAGTACCTTTGTTTACCCATTATATTTTGTGCTATGGTTCAGTCGACCATATGGTAAAGACATATTTTATCTATAAGAAACAAAGTATTATCATCCTTCGGACTTTAGAAATAAATGACAATATACTTGTATCTATATATATATATATATACTTCAAATGGAAGAGGTGATTCAAAAAAATCATGTAATCGTGACCTGAGATGGCCCAACACTGGCAAAACAACATAATATCAAGCATTTTTTTCATGTATGGAATGTTTACAATTTTTGGAAGAGGGTTATCTTATGAACGATAACGTTGTTCATACTCCTCTTCTTAACAAAGTAAGTGAGATTGTTCGATAGATAGAAAATTACAAGGGATCTATGAGTACATTGATCATCCCATGCTTATATTAGGGATTGAATCGCCACATAAACCTCACTGAATGGTGGGTGTGATAGATGTAATACAAGATTAAATGGTGCATATTTTTCATCGATAGACAGTGTAATGAACGATATAAATCACTCAGCTAGCCATAGCTAGACGCTCACAAAGTGCCAATGAAATAGTAGACATTGAACAATAATATTCGTTCATCCATAAAATGATTCACAGACATTAATTCGAACACCATACAATGTCCCTCCAAATAGGTAGAATGAACAAGGTGAGGATTACCCTATTAAAAGAAATGAAACTACAAGGTTGGATCAAACGACCACGGCTACAAAGAAAAATGTTGCATGCAGGTGGGAACCCGTCACAGGTGTTAAACTTGATACCTGTGCATGTCGGGTATCCCAAAAAAAAAGCTCAATATGGTGACTTGACCCCTAACAGGGCTAACAATGAAAAAAACATGGGGTCGACTATAATGTGACCAAATTACAAATATAGAGCCACAGGTTTTTACACATTAAGAGCACAAAATTATATGATTTCTTCATAAAGCACATGAAAATGAATAACTATTTGACTCCAAAAGGAAGCATCTATTATAGGTTTTAGAATACCTCTCCTTAGATGCGAATGTTGGTGATTTTTCTCTGTTCTAATTAGCAACAGCTTCCTAGTCTCTTCATTCCTCTTTCCTTCATTATTCCTTCATCATGCCATTGTCACTTAGCCACCCACTTCCTTCCATTTCTGAGCATTTAGGGGTCGGCTCCTTCCCCATTCATTATGGGTGTTACACATTTAAGTTGCACTCTCATTGTCTAAAAACTATGGTAATACATACATATATATATATATATATATATATTTATGTAGAATTTCGCTACATTTCATTTTATTTTCCATTTCTTTTATCAAAAGCCCATTTTCAAGTTCACCAAAAAGAACAATAATACAATTGTTTTCCTTATGATTATTGTATATGTTAAAATGCATTTCCAATACCATTTTATATCAAACTTTGAGATAGACAGAGTAAGACAAGGATGCATTAGATTCATTTATTTCACAAGATTGCTTATTTAACCAAATTTTAAATCCATACAAACAAGAATGATATTATTGATTACAGACAAATGCAGATGTCATGGTCTTCTATGGTATGTGAGATTCTAGATTCCAACCTTGCTTACCATTTGTCTTTCGACTAAGCATTCTTGCCTCAACCAAGTTCTCGTTCTACAACCTATTCTTGCACACACACGTTCTTGCACTTTCCAACTTTATTAGTAACCTTTAACCAATAATCCTTTCGAAATAACTCTTTTTAAATCATAAAATTGCAAGATAATCATTTTTCAAATATATTATTGCATTTCTCAAACCCATAAATATTAAATGATAAATTCCATTTTCTAAATGTTTCAATTAACTCAACATTATTAAATACAAGCAATGAAATTGAGATGTGACAAGTTTTTTGTTGAAGATCTGGAGAGAACTAAAGGTGAAAACAAAGATCTAAAAGAAAATGTCAAGAAGAAGATGAATGTATCAGAAAATTGAGAGAATAAATCAAGAAGTTTAGAGAAAGGCATAATGAAGTCAGTGAACAATTAAAGCAAGCAAACGAAACCATCACTTGTTTGAAGATGCAAGTTGAAGAAAAGAAAAGAGTTGAGGAATGTCTGACTAAAATGGTGAAAAGAAAATCTAAGGAATGTGCAAGGCTTGAACAAGAAGTTGTGAATCTGGTATCAGATATGGAGAAAGAAAGGAGTCATGCCGATAAATTCAAGATGAGTGCTACAAAGCTTGATGAAATAATTGTAAATCAGAAAGGAGCTAAAGACAAAGGTGGATTATGATTTGAGACAAGAGAAAGTTCAAAAGTAGATCAACCTACAAACCAGCTTGAAAAGAAGAAGAAAAATGGCAAGCAAATCTAGAATCAAAGAAGACCACCAATTAGACAATCAAATGTACAAAGGTACCCATTTTCAATGGTTTTTTTATTCCTACAATAAATTTGGACATAGGTCAATGGAATGTATAAGTAGAATGAATCAAAATGTTCCATCCTTTACTGGTCAATGTTTTACATGTAAAAAATTTGGTCATAGAGCTAGTGAGTGTAGAAGTCAAATGATGGATGGTTATAAAAATGGTAGAATGGCTCAATCTTTTAATAGTTACTACTATACATGCTATGGATTTGGGCATAAAGCTAATCAATGTAGATCCAAAATGAATGGAAGGAATACTGGTCAAAATAATGTTATATGCTACAATTACAGTAGACCGAGACACATTGCTAAGTTTTGTAGAAGCAGAAATATGAGGAAAGATAATCCAATAAAGAGGAATGAACCAGTACAAAAGATTGATCCTACAGAGACAAAGAAAGAGATGAATAAGATGTGGAGAAAGAAGGAAGAGATTGAGGTTAAGGATGAATCTATACCATCATCTGGTGTAGATGTTTCCTCCAATTCAACTAAGTTGAGAGCTTTGGCTTAGGGGAAGCTTTAATCAAAATCTTTTATCCCCTACCAAAGAAAAATAGTGTTGATCCCTCAACACAAAGATATGTGATGTAGATCGACATGCTTGATCTATTAGTGAGAATTGCGAAAGAAAATATGATAATGTAGAAGTTTTTGAAGCATCAAAAGTTGACTGTGCATACAGATAAAGGGTTGACAACTTTATTGTTTAAAGCATTAATTATGAAATTAGGTTAAAATCCAAGGGTTATAAAGTGATTTTACTTAGCCAATTTCATTCATAACGAGCATTGAGAAAAATTAGAGCAATGAGGAAGCGATTTGGAGTGATCGAAGCTATTTGTGACTTGGTGCATTGAAAGTCTAGCTCAACAAATGGAAGAAAAGGTATTTACAATCTTAGCTTTGCCCTAGCTTTCAAAAGAACTTTTTTTGAAAGAAGTTTGAATTATTTGCAATGGCTACACCGAGGGTTATTGAGGTTACTAAGAAGCCACAACCTAAATTCAAGAAATACCCTACAAAATCTATAGAATATGACCCACTAGGTGCATTTTTGCATGTTCCATATGGGGTTTTTCCAATAGAGGATATAAGGATTTACATTCATGGAAATATGGAAGAATATGATCATGGCAAGTTAGCAAATATATGGATGAAAGAATTGTCTAGAGACAATTTTTCCCTAAAACTAGAATACCAAAACCTAGTCGCAAAGAAATTAGATGTATGGCAATGGTTTCCAAATTTTTGTTTTTATGACAAGTGGGTTAGAATGACATTAAGAAAAATCCATGATAAATTTGTTTGGATTGGCATGCCTAGAATGATAACAAAAGAGGTGATTAGAGAGGTTACATGTCTATGCTCCACCGGACCTGTTCATGTATTGAAATCAGTTAAGAATAAAGTGGTAATAGAACTAACTGGTGTAACATATGATAAGAGAGCTCTAGCAATAAATCCCATCAGAAATCTAGTTGTGAGGTATGCAACAATGTTAATTGGTTATAAAATCTATTTCAAAATTAGAGATAATTTTGTATCTGCCAGTACAATTAATGTGGCATATGAGATGGTGGAAAAGGGTGTTGACTATGATCTTTGTGAGTTACTAAGGCGAAAATTGATGGATAATTTGAAACAAACCAAGTAAAAGAAATATGCATATAAGTATGGAACCCTGGTTATGTGTTTACTTTTCTATTTCCTAAAGGAACTCACTAGAGCCAAAAGTCTAGAATGGTTGCAAGGAAGACCAATTTCTAATCATATTAGAGATTTTATGAGTGGTCTTGGTGATGGGAAGGCACAAGATGAGGCACTTGTTGCTTTCTTTGTAGTTTTTCAAAAGAGGATGCATGAGAGAGATAAAATTCCAAGGAAATTGGTAGAGAGATACCAGAATGATATCACATTTTTGGTAAGCACTGATGAGTACATGATGGAAGCAGTAGAACCAAGGACTATGTGGATCCCTGGGTTGGGATATGAGGTCACTAAACAAGAGATTACTAGTTTAGTTGATATTTTGTTGAAGAGTCCAAAGGATACAACTAAGGCAAGGTATGGCACTTATGAAGAAAAGTCTTTAGAGGTGCACATGGAGTAGAAGAAACCAATAATTCAGAAGTAGGTTATAAAGATGGTTGATCAGTATGTAGAGGAAATGGGAATTTCAAAGGAACAAGTGGAGCAAGTGAGAGAAAAGGCTAAGGCAGAATCACTTGTTGCAGGAGGATCTAAAAGTATGAGAAGATATGGGAGGACATCTACCACTCCTTCTATTCAAAATTCATCTGAGACTAGGTAGCCCATTGGAGAGAAAAGAAAATCAATATATAGTCCTACAATGAAGGAGAAATCCCCTAGCTGGTTGTGCACATGACAAGGCCAGAGAAGAAGAAGGATACTCTAGTAGCACCACCTACCACCCCTGCAAAGAGAAGACCAAAACAAAAGGCTTTTATAGAAAATAATTTAAGTGTGAATGTAGAATAAGAAGAAGAGGAGGAAGAAGGACCATAGTTGGTCTGTAAAAGGAAGAGTGAAGCTTCACAAGGTGAAACTAGTGTCAAAAGAAAAATATTTGATGTTATTGAGACAAATAGTGAAGAGATATCTAGAGAAAGAGAATAAATAATTTGTAATACACATGAGAGAGAAGAAGAAAGAAAACACCAAGAAGGCATATCTGGAAAAGAAGAAGGTAGAACAAAGGATACTTTTGATGTCAAGAAGAATCAAAAGCAAACATCTCTAGAAAAA
>VDFB02358698.1:0-31990 GCA_007258455.2 Sequoia sempervirens
GGAGACCGTCACCACATCGTGACGAGGACAGGAGTGATGCAGGATCCCGGAGAGCACCTAGGACTGTTTCACGGACGGCAAACAGGCCCACTAGGCCTACTTTTGTGAGACAGGACCCCGATGAGGCTATTGCAGGTGAGGAGCATGAGGAGTTGTTCGCTGATACACTTATGGCAGCGAACGATGAGTGGGAGTTAGTACCACCTGAGGTCAGAGGAAGGATTACCTTTGACAGAACACAACAAAACAAAGAAGAAGAAGTGATTAGCATGTTTAAGGAGTATAGCACTCTTCCTCAAAAAATTAAGAAGGAACTTCCTTTCATGAGTTATATGGATTTGCACCCGAGTCTTTGCCATAAGACAGAGTTTGCAAGGAAGAAATATCACACTATAGCTCATGAATTGTTTACACATGAAATGGATAGAGAATCTACACATAAGGATGATACAACTCTTCATCAAAATGATTTGGTATCTTCAAATTCCTATGAAGTATGCAGAAATTTATATGATGAATTTGATAGACATGCTGATTTGATTCAAGAAGACACTAGCACAGCTTTGGGTAATGATTTATCTACATCATCCTTGCAAGAGGTGACTCAAGAAGTTTCTAATATAGAGGCTACTTCTGATTTTCATGACAGCGATGATGAAACTTTGAATGAGCATGAGACAGCAGTGTTTTCACATGTGCAAAATGATCCTATTGAATTGTCACATGAAAGTACTCAGGAATTGGGTACTAATGATGCATTGTATGTGGAGGATTCATGTCATGGTGAGTCTGATTTTCCAGATCAGACCTTTGAAAACAAGCTAGAAGATTCATATGTTGATATGGAATCCCAGGATCGTGCTTTGGATGGGCATGCAGTTACTTTGAGAGTGGAAGTGTGTGAAGATACTGTCATACCAGCAACTTCTACCTTATCAGTTGAGCCATCCTTTGAGGTACAAAGCAGCAGTACCTTAGATGTTGAGGTGTGCATGGATGAAAGCACACATGATGCTGCTTATCATGTAGTGAGTGATGACGAATCAGCCTCATATCATAGTGGATATTGTGAACCGGAAAACTTGTATGGGGGTCATAAGCTACAAAATCCTCATCATTTGGTTGGGCAACTAAAAGTGAATGACAATATGATTGCCACAACCATTGAGCATTTTGATGTTGCTCGTCAGATGTTGGCTACCTATGGTTGGAGTACTCTTTTGACAGATGAGCATGGTGATAGTGGTTTTTCCCTTGCAGAGATACATGCACTTCGAGAAGCAATTGGAATGATGAAACAAAATTACCTAAAACTACTTGCGGACAGGGATTTTCTTCTCGAGTGGGATTGCATTTGTTATGACGCATTGAAGGGGAAGGAGGAGGAGGTTAACGAGCTCACTCATGAGCTTGAGGTGACTATGGACTCGTTGCAGAGCACCCAGTTGGCCCTTCAGGAATCTCAGTCACGGTTGGACAAGCTTACCGTGGAGTTAAGTTTGGCACAGTCTCGACTAGCTGCAGATATAGTAAAGTTACATACAGTGGTAGTCAGTGAGGATCATATATCCACGGGTTGTAGTGAGGATGTGGTTGCATCCATCACGGTTACAGAAGCAGTTGATACAGATGGGACGAGTGCATTGGTTGAAAGTTGCAGGGAACCACATGTTACACCTGGTTCTCCTGAGGTTACTCCCATGACAGGTGTTGCAGGGGCGATTATTGTTAGCTCTTGCAACATAATAGTTGATTTATCGAAGAGTTGTGTGACAACTCTCGACACTACTCCATCTTCTTCACAGGAGGTAGGCAGAATACCATTCAGGTGGGAGATCGGTTCTCATGATGATTTGTTTCCCTTTTCTGGAAGCAAATCAGTTATGTCATCCCATGCAGTTGATCATGATCGGTCGTTTGTTGAACCAATTCAGGAGTATGATTTAATCTACTGTTCCAGGGGCTCAGCGGTGGATGATTCAAATCATAATAGAATGATTGTGCAATTTGTGAATAATCCGTTATTTGAGTTGGATGGTGGTTCGACCTATGATAATCCACTCTTCAAGTTGGAAGCCAATAACACTCCTAAAACCAGTTCAGGATTGAGCGATAATAGCAGTGTTTGGAATTTTCCTAATGCATCGAAATCCCAAACAGAGATCACAAAGGAGTTTTGCAGTGTGTACTTAGTGAGGAGTGCCTATAGTTTCACTTTTGATCCACTAGTACATGATCTGTATTTGACGCACAATCCTTATGCACAGGATTTTCCTTTGGGTGCAGTTGAGGGGAGTAGCCCGATACTGTGTGCAGAGTTACCATCTTCCAAAGATGGGATTAGCGGCTGCAAGTACCCGACTCAGTTATTTACAGGAGATTACTTGTAGGGGCAGTAATCAGTTATCCATCATGATGAGATGTACCCGACAGGGATGGCTACTTTAGTGTCACAGTGGTTTCATACAGATACATGGTTACAGGGTGATTACGATGCCAGTGGACATGATGGTTTGGTTAGTCAACACATCCATGGGAATTTAGCAGAGGATGGAGATAGTTGTTGTGATACAAATACTTTCTGATGTTCATATTCCCATAGTATGGTTGGATGTGTGTACAGATTTTGTTGGGATCCAGGGAGCGACAGGATTGGTACTGTGTTTTGGATGGGTCCCAATGGATTGTTTCACCACTTCTGGCATGGTGAAGTTGGAGGCAGTAGAGCGCAGTGGAAGCTTGAGGATGACGGACATGACAGACCTTCACTCTGGGTTTGGGATCCAGGGATAGCTTGCACAGTTGTGTTTTTGTTGATGCTACGGGAGATAGTTAGAGATGTGTGGGACACTTCACAGTTCTTCTTTGGGGCCTTTCGAGGAGTTGGGTTTCTTTGCAGTAGAGATTGCTTGAGGACAAGCAATTTCAGGGAGGGCGGACTGTAATGTCCCCATTTTGTGAGCATCAGAGTTCGTAAGAATTAGCCTATTATGCGACCCTCGTAAGCTGATAGGATGGATAGAGGGTCTTGTTGGAGCTTGGCGGCCGAATCGTCGAGGAATTTACCCGAATTGGCGGTAGAGGTTTGGTCATGTGCAAAATCAATCACTTATTCTCCAGCTTCAAACGGTTCGTTAATCGGACATAAATTGAGGAAGATATTAATATTTTAATTGGCAAATTAAATATTAATTATTGAAACTTATATTATAAAGTTATAATATTATTTAATATTATAGCAAGTATTGATTTCAGAGGTTAGAAATCCAGCATTGGAAGGGCCACTTTTTAATTATATTTTATAATTAAAAGTCGTCGAACTATTGAAAAATTAAAAAGTTTGTTGCGTTTAAAATTAGCACCTGCGGAATCTTGGTTGAAAGCAGAACAGCTATCTGCAGGATAAAGCTGTCTTCAAATTAGGAGGAAGCTCCCTCTTGCTGATGGTATTCAAGAAAGTAAACTAAAACTAAGTTGCCTATCTTTTGATCAGCTTAGAGCACAAGGTTTATAAAACACAAACGCCGCAGCTGAGATTTTCTGAGTTAAGAATTTCAACTACGACTAACTTAAGCTAGAGACGTTTCTAACTTCTCAAGTAATAAGCAGAGCAAGAGAAATTAGAAATGGACAAGGATGATTCTCTGACAAAGTACTTCAATAAACTCTTTTCCAACAAACATCTACACACTTCAATGTAAGCTGAAATTGAGATCATAAAAGCATAACACAAATAACGGAAATCTGAGATTTTGGACCAAGGCAAAGAAGGCTCATGATTTTATTACTCAAACTTCTGGAACAAAGCTCACTTCTAACATGCCTGGAACAAGAAATTGCAGCTAAAGAGGCTTGCAATCTTGCTCTTACACAATAGAAACAGCAATCACACTAACTCCTTGTTGGCTAAAGAGGCTCAACAATTTGCTTATCACAACACAATTGAACGACACTTGAATAACAAATAGAAGGCAAAATAGGCTCAGCGTTTTGTTATCACTAGCATGGTTAAAAAAAACTAAATGAGCAAAGGCTCTTATTTATAGAGAAGCAGAGGAGTAGGGAACCCTAAAATCTCCTTGCTTTCACAATCTAGGGCTTGCTCAGCAAGCAAGCTTTATTACTAAATCTAGAAACAAGATAACAACTAAAACCCTAAAAGCCAGAAAAAGCGGAAAACGCCAACTATTACATCTTATCTTCTTTCTATCCTCAAAGAATGGATAAGGATTATTCCAAGAATAGAAAGAAAGCGGGAAAGAAAGCTTCTAGAAGAAAGCTGCTTTAAAACTCGATCACATCTGCTAGGAATTTTGAGATTGTGTCCCGGTTCGGTGCATCTATGCCAACTAAGGCAATATTCTGATTCTCCAAGATCTCTTCGCCTTTTGTGATCAAACCTAGAGGATCTTTCACTTCTTCAGTTGCTTTATGAGTTCTATTCTTGCAAAACATCGCTGCCCAAAAAGATGACTCACTAATTGATAACTTGGCGGCTCTGCAACTTTATGCTTCTGACACCTCTCTTGATTTCCATCATAAGAGTATTGCAACACTCTTTTCCGATACCTTTCCTCTTTCTCATATGACACCTTCTCTCGTTCTTCAGCTGAGATGATGAAGTTCTGACATAGTGCTGATTTGCTCTTAAACTCGAGGGGAGTGTATTCCATATTGAAAACCTTGAAGAATGACTGTAAACTCGCCTATGTTCAGACAAGTCTTGAGCAACTTTCTTTTTTTAGAATGCTGGTTTTTGGCCTCAAACGGACACTTTTTTTGGGATTTTTTCTGAGATATGGGTTTTGCTCAGAATCTCGTTGCAAGACAACCCAGATCGTCCGTTTTTGAAAATCTTGAATTTTCACTGAAAAAGCAGCAAACCCTAATTTCTTCAATTTTTCACCGAAAAAGCTAGCACCTGGGTTTTGTTCAGAATATCATTAGAAATGGACCCAGTTGATCAGATTTGAAAAACACTGATGGCTGATTGAAAAAGCAGCCAACTCTCGAATTTGAAATTTTCTTGAAAAAGCTGTGATATGGGTTTTCTCCAAAAGACTGTTTTGAGAGGACCCAGATGATCCAAATTTGCAAACCCTGAAGATTTCACTGACATGCAAATAAAAAGCAGCTGCTGCAACTTGATGAAAATTTCTTGAAAAACCTTCAGAAGACTGAAGAGAAAAGACCCAGATGATTGAAAAATGGAATGCCTTGGTCTTCTTCTTGAAAAGTTTGATCTTCTGGATGAAAAAGCTTGAAAAAGCAAGGGGTTATGTTGCTGGTCTGAAAAATATGATGAAAAACCAGCAAGCTACGTTCTTGAATCTTGAAAAATTTCTTCAAACTTGCTGCTCCAACTTTCTCCCTTGACGGCTACCTGCAAAAATAATGAAAATAACATAAAAGAAAGATGTTAAATAGACTTAGGGTTTTGTCTTTCTTTTGCTTTCTTTTGCTTTTATTTCAAAACCCTAAAATCTCTGTTCAATGTATTTGGATGCCATCTTTCTTCTTTTGCAATCTTGAAAATTTCGAAAATTCTTGAAATTTCTCTAAGGCATGAAACTTTGGGCGCCTTTCTTCAAGAGGGGCGCTCAACTTCACCAGTGTTAGTCAAAATTTCAACTTTTTCAACTTTTCTCCATTTTGGCAAGCTACTTCACCACTGATTTCTCGTTGACAGATCAACCCGACAGGCGAGCTGAATGGTTCATGGCGGAGCTCGACTGATTCTGAGAAAGAAGTTCTGGAAGAGCCTTTGGCTAAAAACTTCATTTTGACCTCCGAATTCATGGGAGCCTTTTCCTTCGAGGGGCTCCGAACTTCTTCAGTGTTAGCCATTTTTTTATTTCCAAGTTCTTTCTTCTCCCTTTGATTTTCTGAAGAATCTTCAATTCCGGGAGCAACACTGATCTGACTGACTGCTTGATTGTTTCGCTGGATAGCCAGACTGATTTTGGTGAGGCCTTCTTGGACGTTACTTTTGCAAATTCCATCATTTGGAGGCTTTAAAGTTTGGGCGCCTTTCTTCAAGGGGGGCGCCCAGTTTCATCAGACTTAGAAAAATTTTCAATTTATTCATGTCTTTCACTTCTTCGGGCGACCTTGTTGAATCTTGAGCTCCGGGCGTCGGATTGACTGATGGTTGTGCTCATTGCGAAGCTGAGAAGATTTTAGGAGGGGTCTTCTGGAAACACTTCTGCCAAAAAGCATCTTTTAACCCTTCAAAAGCTTGGGCGCCTATCTTGACTGGGGGCGCCCACTTTACCAACACTTAGTTTATTTTTCACCTTTTTCACCTTTGCTTTTAGATCTCTCTTTTCAACTCTCATCGGACCTTCTGTTTAGCTCTTTGAATCTGGTGACTGCGAGCTCCGTTTGTCGTGCTGGATAGCTCGTTGGAAAGCCTGTTGCATTATGAAGACATCCCGTTATAACCTTGACTGCAATTTCAACTGTTTGCACCCTTGAAAAGTTGGGCGCCTTTCTTCAACTGGGGCGCCCAGTTTCTCCAGACTTAGAAAAATTTTCAATTTGTTCTTCTTCAAGTTTCAGATCTTCATTTTATACCTTCCACTTTGACTTGAATTTGCTGGAGACTGGATTGTCGGATTCTCTGACGGGGATATCCATCGCGAAGCTGACTGAAAACTGAACAACTTTCATTGGAGACCGTAACCCTAATTCCTTCATCTGGTACCCTAAAAAGGTGGGCGCCTTTCTTCACTTAGGGCGCCCAAACTTAGCAGTGTTAGAAAATTTTCAAGACTTTTCAACTTTCTTCCTCGTTCTCCGTGCATGTTCATCATTTCATCTTCTTTGGGATTTAAATGTTGAAATTGGCCTTTGGCTTAATCGGATGACCTCCATTGATGACCTGGCGGGCTCGGATATGCTTAGAAGCGGAATAGACCCGATGGGCAGCGTTATTTTGGGGTCGAAATTTGCACTAGCGTCTGAGACACATTTTGAGCCAATCAAAATCGGATTCGGACCCTCGGACCCTTTCTATTTTAGAAAATTTTGCGATGTCCGTTTGAAGAAACCGGAAAACCGAGAAAAGCGTTACTAATTTTAGAAAATTTCTAAAAATGGCAGTTTTCCTAAAATTTGAGGATAAACTGAGAATCACGGGTTTGTAGGTTAAGTTGCTCTTAAGCGGAGACCGGATCGTCGAGAATTAGAAAATTTTTGTGTTTTAACCCCTCATGCAAGACATGCACACCCAAATTCACGACCTTTTTGGCCCGGTTGACAAGACTTTAGCACATTTTCTTCAAAATGTCTAAGTGTAACAAAATTTTAATTTTGGAATTTTAACGAAGTTAAAATTCAACTTTTATTTAAATGATGCCTTTTGAGGAAAAAGTCGACCCTCTTGAGAATATAAAGAATTTTCATTGTGAAGAGCTCATTATGTATTTGATTATTGAAATTTGAGCAAGTCTTCTTCCGGAGAACGAAGCCTAGGGTTTCTCTTGTCTATAGACATTGGAGAACGAGCCATCTTCAGTGTTGCGATTCAGAGGCTGTGAAATACTAGCTGATCTATTGCTTTTCAAAGAGATTTCTTCATTCAGAAGTGATCACAGAGCATTCACAGAGTTTTCACCAGTCAGGGTTTTGATCTGGATTTCATCTGGCAGTCAGCAAACAGAGGCGCCTATCCTTTGCTCATATTTTGCATCTCTTGCAAGGGCCGTACCAAATCTTTATTTGCTGTCCAGATCCGTACATCTGCTAGACCAGGCCGTACCATTGAGATAAGGGCCGTACTTTCTTGTAAAAGGAAAATCGCCTATTCATTTAGTTTCCAGTCTTCTTCCTTGGTGGCGCCTAATCCTCTGGAGCATTTCTGGAACATCAGACAGAGGGAGAAGTAGCTGTATGTGAAGGCCGTACCATTTTATGAAGATAACCAGCTTGCTGCAATATCAGGTTTTCATCAAAAATATCATTGCCTTTTTGATTGCATGTTATTGGATATTATTTGTAATCATTCCAGAAGTTAAATAAATAGTCTGGCATCAGTATTTGCAATACTTTCTATCGTTTCCAGAGTTGAATGATTTTATTTGAATTTATTATCAAATTCTTGCAAAATCGCCACTTTCTTAATTCATGCAAAAACCACAAAAAAAAAAATCAAAATACACACAAAACAATAAAAAACAGTCAGATTCAGAAGTTAGCGGAAACAGGGGTTTCTACATGCATTTCCTGGGTGCTATAGGATGAAGTCCAATACTTAGCCATTTTTTTCTTCGTCTTCGCCAGTTTATCCATGCCTGCTATTTATAGTAAGTCCTTCAATTCTTGCATCTCTGAAGCTCAGAATAATTTGAAATTTTGAACGCTGGATCCTCACAACTTCATTAACCTGTTGACACTGCTATTTCAGGTTGGCCTGCTATTTTTAGCCCATTTCTGAAGGTGATTTTCTATTTATAGAAACTGCCTGCTTCTGATATCTACACAACTCCGTTTGTTTTGAAAATTGAATGATTCGCTCCTCACCACGTGACCTGCCTGTTGGCATCGGCGCCTGTTGCTGACTTTCTATTTTTAGCCTGTTTCCAAAACGACTTACTATAAATAGTAAGTGCTCCGTTTGTCTTCAAATTTTACCAGCAGATAGCTTGAAGGATGCTGATCGCGGTGGTTTACACTGGTTTTCGAAAATTCTGACTTTTTACCCTTCTTTTCAGGTCCCAAAGTTGGAAACCCTAATTTGTTCTGCATGCATATCAAATGATCTCCCTTTGTTCTCATTTCTGCTACATTGCGATCAGTTTGTGATTCTGAAGTGCTGGGAAGCGGCTGCCGGGATGCATCTACTAAAAATAGTAAGTTCCCAAATGAGTGACCATCTACGTTTGCATGTCACATCATCGCGAAGCTCTCGAAAAACCCATAAGGAATATGCAGACATGCAAAGAAAACCCTGACATGCAAACCCTAAAAATAGTAAGTTGTTGGTTTCAGCTCAAATTTTGCACACGAGCAGCTTGATGTGTTCTGAATGCAGTGTGACTGTCGGAATTTGAAAAATGCTGATGGAATGCCCGAAATTACACACTTACTAAAAATAGTAAGTTACCGGAATCTAATGAAATTTCAGTGGAAGCCTGCTGGAAGCACACTGACCTCAATGTTAGTCTTTGTTTTCAATTTATTCACCTTGCTTCGACCTCGGACTGACCAGGAAAGTACAAACCCTAATTTTCAGACTTGGCCAAATTCACGTTTAAAATCAATGGCGGATACATCCCCGGAAAGGCAGATAGAAAAGAGACGTAAAGAGAGAGAGAGAGAGACAAAAACCCAAGCCAAAAGGCCAGAATGGAGCAAAAATTAGGGGGTCCCCATTTTGAATGGGGCGATGTGTGAAAAGGTCACAACACTATGTTGACTTGATTATATTCTGATGAAGTATTCACCCCTGACCTTTTCTGATCTTGGATGTAACGATCATGCCTATCAAAAATATCCTCTAAGGATACAAAACCTTTAGGAATCTGATTTCCTTTCAACTGTATGATTCCAGATTCTATAACCTCAAATTCTTCAGCAATTGACTCTTTGTAAGGGGTTGAACTCCCTTCAAAGAACAATTCGTTGTAGTTGTCTCCCATGACGAGAAATTCTGCAATATCCTCATCGTCACTGAAGACTTGCCAGTTGTCTGAATTATCAGGAACAGCTGGTCTGTAGATTAGCTCAATAGTAAATGAATTCTGACGAAAGTCAAAGTTAGGCATAAAAAGAGCGGCTGAAACTGCAAGAGCATCAACTTTGCTATTATTCATTCTTGAAATATATTTGATATTAAATGCATCAAACTAGTTGATTGCATTCCATACCCTCTACCTGTAGTTTTGGAGACGATTCTTTCTTACATGAAACTCCTCTTTGACCTACTTAACGATCAGCTCTGCATCTCCTTCAACTTGAAGCAGCTTGATCCCCATATCCTTTGCATTTTTAAGACCTAACAAAAGCGCCTCATATTCAGCAGTATTATTAGTGCAATCGAATTCCAACCTATATGCAAAAGGATATAAACAACCTTCGGGAGAGATAATCACTACTCCCGCTCTGGAGCCTGAAGTCGAACAACTGCCATCAAACTGCATCGTCCACATCTTCGATTCATCTTCTAACAATTATGTGGAAAGTGCAAAATTTTGACAATCTTCCGTCACTTCGGACACCATAGCATATGTGCCTGGACCCGTATCTTGATACAATACTTGAGCATGTGGGTCCTGAGACTTCACCACTGTGAACTTTGATTTCGTTTCCGGTTCCAGCTTGAAAGTGCCTTTCTTCAATGGGATTGTCGCGAATGACCAATCCATCTGTATTTCTCCTCCAAGATCCTTTCAAAAACTTCTACTAAGTAACATCCCGTAACTGGTAGGAATATCAGCCACTAGGATGGTCATCATGATCTTTTTCTCTGAACACGACGCTAGCCTCACTTGCGCATCTTTGAGTTGACCAACTAACGGCACCGGCTTGGACTCAAGTGAATAACACTTTTCCTGAGTCGGGGTGCATGAAAGTCCCAACGCGTTCATAATCTGTAAGGGCATAACATTGTCCAAAGCTCCACTGTCAATTATGCAATTGCTCAGTTTGAAACCTCCTATATATAAAGATATATAAAATGGCCTAGGCTTCTCTTCTGTAGGAACTGAGGATTGAAGCAATGTCGGTTGAACGACATTCTTCTTTTTAAGAACATTCAAGATTCTATCCAGCTGCTCTGGATGATCTTGTAAATACTCCAAATGAGATATCTGTACCTTTGTCTTCATCATGGAAGACAAGATGTCAAAACTTGCTGAAAACGTATCTAAAGCAGTTGGCAAGATATTTTCTTGTGAAGGTTTATGATTGGAAGTAGAAGCTACTTCCTTTACTTTTGTATTCAAATTCCGCTTTTCTTCTTCCTCCTTCTATGCCTTCAAATGCTGAGCACGTGTGAACACAGGTGAGGTGATATTCTCGTGATTCACTGCGAGAGAAAAATGACGGGATTCTTCTTCTTCATTAACGGGTTCTCGATCAAAGTATCCCGTTGCGGAGTCGCCATCAAACTCGTCCATCTGTGTAGAGACGACGTTTGAACTAGAAGGTATGAAGTCTGAACTAGGAGCAGAATCAGAAAATCCCATGAGCTAATTCATTCTTTGATTTTCCGGACAGGTAGCCCCGGTGTGCTCAGCTAAATCATGGAACGTGCAAAAGACCGTAGCCTTCTCAGCTTCATTATTTTGTCTCGGTTGTCCTTGCAGAAACTTTGACTTTAAATTATTGTACGGCTGAAAATTATTCCTCCTCGGCCGGTACGCTTGTTGTGGTTGAAAAGGTGGTGGTGCGGGCAAGGCTGGTTGCCCTTGAGGTGGTGACTGTCTCTTCAATATTGTCATCTCATTTGCTACCTTCTGTAGCAATGGATCGGCCGACGCTTGCACGAGTGGCCTAATCGAATCATCTTTCATCTTGCCGCTTGTAATCATATTATCTTCAAGCTTTATTGCTTCCTCCTGAAGGTGTTGTAGATCATCTTCTTCACTTATTTTCAAGAAAAAGGCAATTTCTGACGGCAGCACGTTGATGAAAGAACTCATCAAAATCTCATCAGACGGATTCAAGGTGTGAGAAAGACGTGTAACAAGGCGATTAAACCTTGCCAAGAATTCTCTCATCGATTCATGCTTTTCCATCTTTGAATTTGAGAGTTGTGCAAATAATCTATGACTGTCCTCGGCAGGCTTGAATCTTGCCAAGAACTTCTCGCTCATGACGGCCCAACTGATGATAATTCCTTGTTCAAGATTACTGAACCAGTTTGCTGCGTTGTTCTCAAGAGTTTCCACGAAAAGATGTACGGCAATGTCTTCATGCGCAACATGCAAAACGGAACAAGCCGCCGTGAATGCTAATAGATGTTCATCTGGATGTTTAGAACCATCGCCATGAAATCTCGGGAAAAACTTGCATGAACCCTTGGGTAGTTCATGATGTCCTCGTAGAGCCAACGGTCCAATATTGTCGCCCCAAGGCAAGGGGGCTGGACGTCTTGCTTTTCTTCCATTACGACCATTGTGATTATTGTGATCATCATTGTTACGATCACCCATCTCTGCAATTGGAATGGGAATCTCTTCAAAAATTTCTGATTCAGTAAACTGATCAGGAGCTTCTTGGAAAACAAGATCTGGCTGAATGGTAGTATTACCTCTCCTAATATAAACTCGGTACGCCAGGATGCTTAATTCCACGACGGAGGTGGCAAAACTGGTCTACCTGCTGCAAGATCTGCTTTTTCTTCTTCTTTATCCAGAGTTGTAGCCGCGTTTCTCCACTAAGCGGTAGATGTATGATTTTCAAAAATAAACGTGCGCAAGCTACTAATAATATCTAACTGTTCTGCTTCGATGAAGACTAAATTCAGCTGTATAACAGGCAGACTTAGTGCTGGTTGTTGAACTGGAGCAGTAGGACGCCAGATAGTCATAACCGTGACATGAAGTTTTCGAGGCCTCGTGACCCACGGTGGGCGCCAGAAAACTATTGGCATAACAACTAGCACCTCTGGAGTAAGAGTTGGTATGAATGACTACTCATACGCAATGATTACTCTTTCGCAAATTAGGAGGGAAGCTCCACCGTTGTCTTGACAAGTCTTTTAGGAAAATAAACTAAACTAAATCCTGTCTTTTTGTTTCAGCTGTAGAGTTACAAGGCTTTCTCGAAAACTATATACATTGCAGCTGAGTATTTTTTGGTTTCGCAGACTACTAACTACAACTAGGCTTAATTACTTAAAATCTATCCAGTTTCCTCAAGAAAACAGAGCATGAGGAAATGGAGCAAGGATGACTATCTAACGATAAACAAGTGTAGATTCTCAACTTGAAGGCAAGGTGGCACATCATGACTCCAGGCGTCTAGACCAGTTGTGGAAGCAACATCACCGCGATAAACTAAGTACAGTTCTCTTGAAAGCTTGAAGGCAAAATTTATGCGACTAGCGACTCAATCCGGAATGCGGTTTATTGTTCACAACAACACCCACACGATAACCAGTGCAGATTCTCTGCGCGGAAGGAAAGGTGGCACAACTATCATCTCAATGCGAACAAGTTTATTGAACACAAAACAGATTTGATCTAACTAAGGAAAGAATTCACCATTATAATTGCATGAAACTATGTGGCATAACAATTCATCATAACTTGATGAAAGCATGAAACCAGGATACAAAGAAGAGCAATATTGAGGGGCAAAATTATGAGCATATATTTCTCTCTCATGCAAAGGGATATGTACAAGTGAAACAAAATCTCTTATTTATAGACATCGAAGGTGTGGGGAACCCTAAAATCACGCTTGAGTCAACTACAATCTTACAATGCGTACAAGGATTTATTACTGAAAGCCCTATTTGAAATGCGACTATAGAGTTAAACGGAACATACCATCGAGTTAAGCGATACATCTAATCTAAAAAATGGACGAATTGTACAAACATACTGCACATCATTATTAGCGAGTTAATGGAGACTACCATGGTTTCAACGAAAACCCTAGAAAACTCAAGTAAATAAAGCAAATGAGAATAGATATGCATGTGATGGCTCTCTTGAAGAGTTAACTTGAAAGGGAGTAGCCGCCAAGTTAACTCCTACATTGTATAAGAGATCTGTCGGTAGAGGCCAGAAGTCTGCGATGGTGATCTGGTGAGCAACCAATCCCTCAGCGAGATGGATTAAGCCCGAGATCACTATCACGAATTTCTACGATGCTCTGTTGAAGAATGCTATACTGTGACGTAATGTGCTACCACCGGTATGAATTTGGAAGTTGCCCTACTCTACCGGTTGCTTACATGAACAATGTTGACGAAATTTCCTTGGTGATTAATCTTACAGCCAATAGTCTCCCCACTGAAAATAGCATGAATGAGTGCCTGGATCTCTAACTGAACATCAGTAAGCTCAACATAGGCACCACCCTCAATCTGATATTGACACGGTAAGCGAGATACTAAAGTCCTCACAAACCGGAGTGCACTAGTAACGTGCTCTCTACTCTCAGCCAATTCTGACGCCATAGTCTCCTCTATCTTTGCCTTGAAAACCAATTGTGTTTTTCAAGAGTAGATAGCTTCTCTATCCTTTGCATCTGTGACTGATTCATATGCCATACTCAGGTGAGCAATCATAATCTCATCCTGGGGTCTATTAATTGCCATTTCTTGCTCCTCATCCTGGAGACAAAGACGGAGCTCTCGTGCATTGTACCGTAACTGATATAACTCTGTGAGCATAGAACGGCCTCTGGCAACAAACTCCTCTCCCCACTCATCCAAACGCTTGCCATATGCAACTAAATGATTAAGTTGGCCTTGTTCTGCTGGAGGCTCAAGCATCGGTGGGAGTGTGGTAATGGCATCTGACCTGTGAACAAGACCAGAAATGTATTGACAAAGTTGTCTGATTTCAGCCTTGAAGGCTGCCTTATCTTCCCCGTCCTTCAGTATTCTATCTCTGGCACTGTCTGTAGCAACCTATAGTAGATCAACCTAAGTCTGTCGTGTGCTACGACCAAGGTTGACTGTGATAACCTCGAAGTCCTGAGATTCCAACTTAGCCAAGCTCTTCCCCTGTGGAGGTACAGCAATCTCGACTACGATCTCCATGTCAGTATTCCTTCCCACGTGGACCATGTTCTTCATCCTTTTGTTTGGCGCATCCTGATAAATCTCATCAAAATCAGAATGATTAACATAGGATGGCTGCCTCCTCTTCCTTCCCAACTGAGACTCAATCCAAGTCTGATCTCGGCTAATGCTACTGCAAGGGTCTGTACTAGCAACAAGAGGTTGCAACGAAAGTGAATGTGTAGAGGAATGATTGTGAGATGGGGAGTCTAAATCCAATTCAATATGAATTGGGGCTGGTGACTGCTCCGGAACTAGTATAGGAACTTGAGGCTGAACCTCAGGCACTGGTGGACTCTGAGCTAGCTCTGTGATAGGCTGTCTATCAGGCTCTCTGTGTGTATTAATGGCAAGCGCCTTTCCCTTTGAATTGTTTGGCGCTTGACCTTTCTTAGGAGGGTTACTCCTTTTCTTTTGTTTGGGTTTTGACGAGGAAGGTAGTGAAGGATTCACCACTACTGGTGGCTCTGCTCTGGGCACACTTACCCTCCTGGTCTTCTTGCTATCGAGGTAAAGTATACTGTTCTGAATAACTCTACTTGACCTCTCCTTCACCGTTGCGTACTCCTTGGTGTACCAATCAACTGCTGGCAACGGTTGTGTATCAACCTGCTCTCTGAAAAACTAAGGACTTTTCCCTCATCATCTGATAAACCTCCCACATCTTCTGATAAGAAAACAGAAATTTGTGAGAGAGAAAAAAGGCCATAGTTGCGTCTGCGAACCTCGAAGTCATCTGCGCAATTTGCTCAGTAATCCTCCATAGAAGGCTCATGAAATATACTTCCAGCAAGGCGAGTTGTATAATGACTTGAACGATCACAGGCACCTGCTTCAACAAGATACTTGAGAGCTCCTGCCCTGCAACTTTGGCATCAACCGCCGTCTTGCACCAATACATTCCAAATTGAAGAGGAAAATTGATAGATGGTCTGTGCCTACGGCGTAAAAGACGATGAACATCATGCATCTGTCTCAGGAACTCCATAAAGATTGTCTTATCCGAGGGATAACGTGGAAGCATAGCTGGATTTCCTGTAAATCCGTATACTCGGATGTAGGTATATGTCGGGAACTGAATAAACCAATCTGCCCAACTATCCATTGTTGCCCTAGCAATTGCCGAGATACGAACGTGCAACTCCCGGTCTAAATTTCTCACTATATAAGTCAGGAAAGCCTCATGAACTCGCTTGAAATGACATTGACCTTAGTGTGAACTCAAAAGTGATCATATCTTTGAGACACTACGAACGAGAATGCCCGCGGTGTTTTTGGTCACCGAAGGCCGAGCCGATAAGCGATCAATACGAGATACCAGACACATGTGAAACTCATGAGCAACTAGGAAACCCGGTGATACGCTTGTGGATAATATGTTGATGAGGATGCGGTCACTTAATGTTCCTACCGGATAGCAATTACCACCAATAATGTAATACATCCAAGGCTGAAAAATATTAGCATGTGGCTGACCTGAGACACGATTCAGGAGTGTAATTAGAATCGCGTACTCATCCTTGTACTCACCACGACCCACATTATTTGGCAATTTGCTCTTTGCTTGCTTTAACCATCTTTCTGGCATCTTTTTCTGACATTTGTCCATATCAGCATTGAATGCCTGCTCACACTGCTCCATAGAAATAACAAGACTGTTAGGGTGCTGAGGTATACCAAAACTTCTTTCGATGTCCTCTGGCTTGAGACTGCAAATAACTCGTCCATCAACTAACACTATCTCACTAGTAGTAGAGTTGTAATGCTTAATACAAGACATTACGAACTCAACACAATGAACGGAGATAGGTATGGAAGCATTCTCCAATAACCCGGACTGCTGAATGTTCTGAATAATCGAGCTTCTGATCTTAACTGGATCTAAGACTGCTTTTGGCAGCACTTTGTGAAGATCTGTTTCAACTGTCCTGAGGAAGTCGTGAGTAAGGACTGATTTGGTCCTGTATTCAAGCTGAGTGTACTGCATTCTGAAAAACTCGCCTGTTGACTGTGAAGTTGACTATGTTCTGACAAGATTTCTGGAAAGCTAAAAATAGCTTGCTGAGGCTAAAAATAGCCTTTTGAAGAGTTATTTTCGGCGAAAAATCTAAGATATGGGTTTTGTCCAGAAAAAGATTCTAAGACAACCCAGAACGTCAGAAATGCAAAAATCTAACCTCTACTCGATCATGCAAAGACTTTTCAATTGAGAAAATTAGAAACTCAAGAACGAATGTTTTGAAGTTAAAAATTCCTGAAAAATCAAACGCACAATTTTAATTCGAGGAAGTTACATAGAAATGATCCAAATGTTTAGACTTATCAAATTTGCCAATTTCAGGAACATGCGAATCAAAGTCTGAGAGAAATCTGAGAACCAAGGAGGAAAAAGACATTTTTTGTATGCTCTTCTTCAATGAAAATCGCCCTTGAATTCTTCAAATTGCTGATAAATGTGAACTTTTAACCTGCAAAAGAATAAGTTTGATGAAATCGCCTTTGGAAATAGATGAGAAATCCGCCTTTGCTTTTGAAAATCGCCTTTGCCTTGAAGAATTGCGAATTTCCTTTGAAGATACGCCTTTGTTCTTGATAAAATTCGCCTTTACTTGAAAAATACGAATTTCCTTAAGATATGAATTTCCTCTTTAAGAAATACGAATTTCTCTTTAGCTTGGTGAATTATAAATGAAAGCGCCATGTTTAAATAAGAGAAAATTCGCACCAACTTGTGAACTGCAAGATTTCAAAACCCTGACTGAAATAGAAGATTTTCAATTGGTCGCCCTTCAGTTGCACTGCCACTGACTTGAAGTTTGAAAAATAAAATATTCATTATGCAATTTGCAAAAGGCGCCAATTATAGAAATTTGCCATATGCAAAATAAATATTAAAAATTATTCAACTTCAGTTGACAAACCAGATGAAGCTTTAGGTTTCACCGTTAGACTTCATCGATTCCGAAAAGTCATCATCTGAGCTCATAGGCGTCCATTTGCTCAAGATATTACACTTTTATTAACTTCCTACTTTGGCAACTGACTACAAGTTGTGACTCATCTTACCGACGCTGATTTACGGCGAGGTGGCCGGGTGATCGCGAGATTTGGTAGTATTCATTCTGAAACTGTTTGAAAATATGCAACTGGAGTCATCGCGCAAAATCATCTAACACCTTGAAAATTAAAGGCATCGCCAGTTAAATTCATTTCTGCAGTGCTGAACAACCATTTTCCCTGAGCGCCATACTGATACTTCAAGCGGTGCGTGACAAGCGGTGAACCACAGCGGCGGAAACCAAGTTCCTTTGCCGACTAGAGCATTAGCATCCAACAATGTACACAGGCATGCAGGAGTACATTAAGGCGCTATCAAAGTAAAAGCCCGCAGCGCTTTGGTTACGCTGGCGACATTTTGGCCGAGTTGAACTTCGTTCAAGTACCTACTTTGTCTTGATCACAGAAGTGGATAACCCCAATTCCGGTGCTTGTCTATCTCAGCCAGCGTGGTTGGAAGGACATCTGAGAGCGTTTACAAGAAGCTGACAAAGCGAAAAGCTCTTAAGAACGCGAATAGAAGGCGCGCGCGAGATGGAATAAACGACCAGACTTAGCCATTTTGTGAGTTTTCACTTTTCAGCATTTCGCCAAAGACCTCGCACGTACGAGCGACTGCCAAATCCTGAAGGCTGATGGCTGGGCTCGTTGGATAGATAAAGTTATTACGCTTGAATCTCATGAAGACTTCGAAAGCGAACAACTTCATCTGACATGCCTAAAAGCTAGGCGCCTCTGGCCTAGATAAATACAATGAAAATTTTATGCCATTCCACCTGTGAAATTACGTGCTTGGTAGAAACTCTGCCACGATCACCCGGAATGTCGGATTGACAGGCAACTTGGTGCAACGCGAAGCTGGACTAGAGTAGTACTGACGTCAGGAAGACCTCGTCAGCAAACTGGACCATCTTAAGGGTCATTTTGACCAGTGCCCCTAAGCTATAGTTGTGCTGGAAATGCAATGAAGAAGCCTTGAGATATGAAATCTCCATTATAAGCTCATCTTCAGATGTCAGCTGCCGAAGCTCTGGAACTCGGTGACTACGTTTGATAGCTCGTTGGACGAGCAGACTAGTCGTGAAGAGATTGACTGCATCAGTCATCAGAAAAACCAAAATCCAAACCTCCTTTAAGAAGGGCGCCCTCAAGCTACAGGCGCGCTTTTACTGGAAAAAGACAAGTTTCTGTATGTTATCACGGAATCTAGCAGCGCTCGTTCCACGGATAACCCCCCTACGAAACTTGTCCGTTTCCTAGGATTCGTGAAGTTCAAGTACGCATAACGAAGTGATTTTCAAGCCACCTTGAAATGCGTTCCCAAGTCTCGAATATTCAATTCGAGCATTCCCCCTTGTTCGCCTCGCAAAGACCTTCGAAACGAGATCTTTCGCGACGTTTCACTGTTAGTACTTTGCAAATTACGAAAGATGCAGTAGCACTGAAAAAGTGCGCTCCTGCAGGGAAAATCCAAAAATTTGGCTAAGTCTGGAAATGTAAGGGCGCTAAAATTTAGCGCCCCTACATGAAGTGAAAATTCCAAAAAATGCAAGAGCGCTAAATTTTAGCGCCATTACATTTTTTCTCAACACTCAAACTTTTTTTTTGAGCTTCTGGCACGTTTCTTCACAATTTCGCGTTTTTCGTCAATCGTGCCACTTTTCGTGCCTAAATTTATTGCCCGACTTGAGTTAGGTTTTTAATTTTCATTTGCAAAGTTAAGTGAATGAATTCGCCACTTTTGTTGTTTATGTTTTATTTCTTTTACCTCTCCTCTTGCTGTGCGTTTGCCTTTCATCTGCAAAATCACGTTTTTTGGAGATTCGCCATTCTTCTCTTCAACAAGCTTCGCGTTTTGCCCTGGTAAGATTTTCCATTTTGTTTTTGTATTGTCATTTGTATATGATCTGTGTTCGTTCGCGTTTTTGTTTCTTTCTTTCACGTCTTTCATTTCATTCGCGTTTTTTGTGTCTTACCATTCGCATTCTTCTCTTTCCTAAACCTACGCTTTCTCTCCCTTCGCGTTTTCCTCACCCTGTTCGCCATTCATGGTTTGCTTTCATTGCACGAGCCTTGGTGAACCTTTGCTAACCCTCGCCATTCCTTTCTTTGTTTTCTCCAAACGTGTATTGTTCTACATTCGCGTTTCTTTGTTTCTCTACGCGTCCCACCCTCATTCTCCATACACGTTTCTTTCTTCCTTCAAAGATGGCGACATTTCTGTGTTCCATGTTTTGTTCATTTCTCCTCACAAACTCATATCTCTCCAACGTTATTCCCATCGCGTTTTTCACGCCGTTCTTTTCATATACTTTGAAACAAACTTTGCAATCTCACAAAAGAAAAGATTTCTTGTGAAACCCTTAAGCGGAAACATGGAAATGGAGACAAATTCGAAAGCTTTCATTCTACAAGCATTTGCAAAGCTCAAAGCGCCTTCGCCATTCCTCACTGCATTTACATCACCAAAAATTGCCAAAATTGCAGAAGCGCTAATTTTCAGCGCTATGACATTTCAAACTTAACAAAAATTGCCTAACACTGAAAAGTGTAAGGGCGCTAAAATTTAGCGCCCTTACACCAAAAGCAATTTTCTTAGAATGTAAGGGCGCTGAATTTTAGCGCCCTTACACTTTTTGCAGGCTTTTCCCAGACCTTTCCAAATGCACTCCATTTTTGACCAGTGCATCCCTGAGCTTCGTTTTTCCGCATTCGTGCATAGTTTTGCGTGCCTCGCCATCCGCTCCATGCTTTTCCCCCCTCGTGCTCATTTCACGCTTTCCCATGTTTCCTAACAATTGGTGTTTGTTCTGGCTAGACGGATTGCAGTCTACTCTCAGAGATCGTCAAGTCAAGAGTGCTCAGTGTTCCAGTTTCTTTTGATGACTGCTACGAAGCCTCCTTCTTCTTAGAAAGAAAAAAGCAAGATGAAGTACAAATATCAAGGCGTCTATCCGCCAACTATGGTGCTTTCGAAAGTTGAAGAAATAAAGGATACAGAAGTTGGCCATCAAGACTTGGTTGACTTAGCAAAGTTGACAGAGACGAAGCCTCTCCCTGATTCAATGAGACAATGCGTACCTGACAATCTCCACTTGGTGGCGATGTTCCCCACAGCTGCGCACAATACTGAGTTTGTTCTTCAAGTTGCGTCTCACTACATCCGAGAAAGCAGAAGTGTGATCAACTCTTCCGGGCATGAGATTCTAAGACTCGACCACGATTTCTTTGACATAAGTCTTCAAAGGTTCCCTCACATGGACAAATATAATCGACATTTCTATATCAAAAGCACGGGGAGATTTTCGATCTTTGATCTAATAAATAGCGGTTGATAAATACTCAATGGCTCAAAAGCCTGATCGATACGTTTCGGATGGCCCGAAAAGGACTCACGGTGACTTCAAAGATGGCGTCAAAGGATATGATTCGTTTACGGCCGAGTGAAAAGGTTTGCGGGTCATCCACCTCCGCGATTGGATGTATGAAGTACATTAGGATCATAAGGAGGCCCGAAGGTACATATTGGCTGGGAATGCGCTCATCCGGTGATGAGATGCTGCGAAACGGTTGATCAATGCTCCTTCTACATTGAAGTTCTACATGACTTCTTACCTGGTGTACGCAGCAGCTGTGATGAGACAATTCCCAGGTCTATCTACAAAGGGGAATCGAATGATGGTGCCTGTGTACAGATATTTCTATCAGTTGGAGCTAAAGGAGAGCTTTCACCATTTCAGACAGGTCACTGATGCTTTCTTTTCGCCCTTACTCTTCAACTTTGATCCAGCTCTGGAAAGAAGAAGAGTGTCTGATGAGGCTTATAAGGTGGTAAGTAAAGTTGGATGTATTTTTCTTCAATTCCCAACGTTTACTTACTTGAGAGTAGAGTTGTTACCCGATTTGTCCCTACATGCTACGTTATCAACCCGGATAAGTGGGTTCTCATAAACATGAGCGGTGATGTCGATCTGAAGCGAAAAGCAACCTGGCGTGGATTCAAGTTCCCCTTGCGACCATCGTGAATATACTATCAAAGCGCACAAAAAGCTAAGTGCGTCTATGCTGAGATCGCAGTCATGACCATCAAAACCTCTGGTATAGGTTTGATTTTGACCCTAGAGATGTCGAAGAAGGTGCAAAAAGGTTCACTCATCGCCATGAAGATCGATCCACGAGAATTCCACACCATTGTGGATTACACCGTTGGTCGAGATGAGAGGTTAGGTCTGCGAGGAGACTAGGAGGGTGAGACTTCCGCGCCCAATGCAAAAAGACATGAAGCAGCCTCCTATTCTCAGTGTTAGACATTTCCGGTGCATCCCATTATGCATCTTGTAAATATTTCTCGACATTTTTGAATGTCATTTTGTAAATTGTAATTACACCAAGTCCAAAGATGTAACATTTTCAAAACAAATTACACTTTGACTTTGGTCAAAGTTAGGTGAGATTTCCTAAAATCGCTCACCTAACTCTCCCTGATTTTCTCAATCTCTTTCCTTCTTTTGCTCATCCCTCTTTCTATATAATGTGAGGGATTTTCATTGTAATATTATCTTTTTAGTCTTTTGCAACGAAGTGCTGCCCTTTTGTAAGCAAACTTGTGAAACTTTGTGTTCATATTTTGTGAATGAGATTCAATCAATAAAGAAAAGGATTGCTAGCCAGACTTTGCGTTGGATTCAATACTTTTGTAAGTTGATTTGATTTGGTAGTGATTAGTTCGAGGAATCTGAAAGACTCTAAGTGGTTGATGTAAACTTTGCGTTACATCTATTATTTAGATTGCATTGTTATTTTGTTTATCATTGGTTGAGTGATCTATAAGACTTTGCGCTTATAATCATTTATACTCTTGCATGTTCTTGTTGGATAATCTATAAGACTTTGTGCTTATAATTATTCATACTCTTGGATACTTTGTCGAAGGATCTACAAGACTTTGTGCTTGTAATCGTTAGTGCTCATTGATACTTTTGTTGGATGATCTACAAGACTTTGTTATTGCTTTGTAATGGATTCATCTTTGTTTGAAGAAATTGTTAGTCTAGAAGACTTTATTGCTTCTAGCGTAGCAAGCGATGCGTTTATCTTGAATCCAACATTGATAAAAGCTAGAACGACTTTGTGCCTTAAGTTAGCTTTCCTTTTTAATTTATTTGTTTCGTTGTTAATTACTTCTGAAAAGTATCTCACGCTTAAGCTTTGGCCGAGATAGAGATATTGGCATTCTTGCTAGTTGTTAAGTTGGTTATCAAGAATTCGGAACTTCCAACACGTGAAGCATTGTAAACATCTTCTCTGAAAAAAGAGAGAAGGATGAATGTAACACACCCCCCCCACTCCGTGAATTACGTGTACATTGTGTAATTACTTTTGTGATTTACTATTGTTTCTTTTAGCAGTAAGAAGGGCGCCTCCCCTTTCCGAGAGGAGAGATTCACATCTCACATAGCTGTGGCTGAAGTCCAAGTTGTGTAATCTGTCGAAAGTTGATTACATAATTTTCACCCAACAGAGGGCAAGGTAGGCACAGCATATATTTCTCTCTCGTGCAAAAGTTATGTACAAATGAGCAAAAGCTCTTATTTATAGACATCAAAAGGTGTAGGGAACTCTAAAATCACCTTGAGTCAACTACAGTCTTGCAATGCATGCAAGATTTATTGCTAAGCCCTAGCAAAGCAAACTATACAGTTAACTAGAAAACTACCATCAATTAACTGAAACATCTAATCTAAAAATGGACAATTGTGCAAGCATGCACGTCCTTATTGAAAGCATGTTAACTAGAAGACTACCATCAGTTAACGTAAACCCTAAATACAACTCCAAGTGAATAAAGCTAATCTTAGAATAGATATGCATGAGATGAAGCAGCGAGTTAACTTGAGAAGGTGACGCCAAGTTTAACTCCTATGTGTAATGTCTATCCTGAGAGGTGGGAACTGAAGTCTACTGGCCGTGATCTCAAACAACCAATCCCTCAACGAGATTGTTAACTGCATCAACATCTGAATGTCAGCAACTTGAGCAATCTTGGCAACCTTTGCACACTCAAACTAGCATTTCACCGACTGGTAACTTTGGCAGCTCCGTAACTGAAGTAGTGACCACTATTTCTTCTGCAACTTGATGTCTCTGATGCTTTTCCTTAATGAAAGAGTGTTGCATGACGAGACTACGAAGTTTGACTACGCACACTCTGGTTGTGAGAAATGCAAACGAACTTGTTGCACAAGAAAAATTCCAACGGTATCAACCCTCTAAACCAGCTTTGGAAGACAATCTGTTATACAAGACATGCAACCGTATGGATTTGAGTGACTATGCCTGTCAACCCTCTGAAAGCACTTGATACAAATCAGTCTCAGCTTTTCTGATGAAATCATGAATTAAGCCCGGTTTGGTCTTGAATTTAGTCTACGTGAACTGCACTATGAAAAACTTGCCTGTTGACTGTGAACACGGCTATATTCTGACAACTTTTCTGGAAAACTAAAAATACCCTGCTGAGGCTAAAAATAGCCTATCAAAGGGCAATTTTCACAGAAAAATCTGAGATATGGGTTTTGCCCAGAAAAAGATTCTAAGACAACCCAAAATGTCAAATTCGTGAAAATTTGACTTCTACTCGACCATGCAAGGAATTTTCAGTTGAGAAAATTAGAGCCTCGAGAACTGATGCTTTGGAGTAAATTTTCCTAAAAAATTCTGGCACATGAGTTTTCTCAAGGAAGCTATTCTGAATAGACCCAGATGATTTGTTTTGCCAAAATTTTCCAATTCTTCAAACATGCGAAAGAATTTAAGACGAGAAATAGAAGAACTTGAGAAGATGAAAAACGTTTTTTGATGTTTTCCTCTGCCAAAATCGCCACTCTGCCTTGAAATTCGCTGATAATTTTGACTTGTACCTGCAAAGAAAGTGTTTTGATGTCTTCGCCAATGATTGCTGATGAGAAATTCACCCAACTCTGAAGGAAATTTACCTTTGCTCTGAAGAATTACGAATTTTCTCAAGCTGTGTGAATGAAATATGATGCCATGCTTGAATTAATAGAATAAATTTGCACCTCAAAGGTGACTGCAAGACTAAAACCCTCGACTGAAATAGAAGGCTTCTAATTGGACCCCCTCCAGTTACACTGATACTATCTTGAAGTTTGAAATTTAAATAATAATAAAATATTCATTATGCAATAGCACAAAGAGGCGCTAATTTTAGAAAATCGCCATTTAATGCTAAAATATGCAAAAATAAATATTAAATATTATTTAACATCAATTGACAAACCAAGTAAAGCACTTGGATTCACCGGCGAACTTCACTAATTTCAAAAAGTCCTCATTTGACCTCATAGGCGTCCATTTGCTCAAGATATCACGTTTTTTATTAACTTCCTACTTTGTAGCTGACTACAAAGTTACGACTGGCCATCTTCAACACTGATTTCAGTGGTGGGTGATGCTGAGACTGAACAGGTATATTCATCGCGAAGCCTGCAGAGCAAGGAAGAAATGTCTGTTGGGAGTCATTACTGCAAAATCCATCATTTAACACCTCAAAGAATTAGGTGCCCTTGATTAAATTGATTTTCAGGTACCAGACTTAAACCATTTCTCAACACTTCCATCTGATGCTTCAAGCAGTGGCGGCGGCGAATGGTGAACCTGGCGACAAACAACCACGCCTGCTTGCATGGCTAAGGAATTAATTACGCATCCAGCGAATATATGCAAGGCATCACGAAAGTTGCATTAAGGGCCTCAAAAGTAAAAGCCATCCATTCCGGGCTTTCCATTCCGTCCCTCCCGGGTCCATTCCTTACCTCGAGAAGTGTTTCTAGAAGCTGGCGGCAAGCAAGAAAAGCTGCTTCTAAGACCTCAAATAGAAACCTTTCCCAAGATGGAATAAACGACTAGACTTGGCCATTTTCTGAGCTCTCCGTTTTTCAGTATTTCACCAAAGACCTCGCACGTACGAGCATTTGCCAAATCTCGAAGGCTGATAGCTGGGCTCGTTGGATAGCTAGAGTAATTACGCTCAAGTCCCGTGAAGACTTCGAACATCAATAACCTCATCGGCGGGCACGAAGGCTGCGGCCTCGGCCTGGTATATAATGAAATTTACATATTCCTCTACCTGCTAAATTACGTGCCAGGTAGAATCTCTGCCACAATCTCTCAGAATGTCAGATTAACAGGCAACTTGGTGCATCGTGAAGGCGAACTAGAGTAGCACAAATGATAGGAAGACCTCGTCTGCAAACTTTGCCATCTTAAGGGTCAATTTGAAGGGCGCCCCTGAGCTACAAGGGCGCAATTACACCATGTGAGGAAGTTTTGTGATGTAAGCTCTCCTCATAAGCTCATCTTCTGACGTCGACTGCCGGAGCTTCGGACCTCAGATCACCGCATTCGGTAGTTCGTTGGATAGGCAGACTGGTCGTGAAGAGATTGAATACATCAACCATCAGAAATACCAAGATCTAAACCTTCTTTAAGAAGTGCGCCCTTGAGCTACAGGGGCGCAAAAGCTTGAAAAAGACAGGCTTCTGCAAATTGCAACTTTAGAATCTTCAACTTTTGTCGCCAGTTACCAAAGTTACGAGTCTCGGAAAGCCTCGCTGGATAGCTCATCGGATAGGCAGACTAATTCTGAAGAGATTGACTATATGCTTGAGCATTTACCACAAAATTTAGGCCTTCAAATAGAAGGGCACCCCTGGGCTACAGGGGTGCAATTATGCTTTTCCTTGATAAATCTTCAAAAATTGACCATTGAAATCATCATTTTAGCCACTGAAATAACTATTAAAAAGTATAAGTGTCGTCGTGAAATGTTCCTCCACCGTGAAATGCTTCGCTTTGAGTCTCTAATTCAAGTTCTGATCAATGGATACTGCCTTTGACTGACAAAACATTAACAGAACTCCATGCTTGATATTGCCCAAAAACTGTATTTTACATCATTTTAGCAAGGTTAAGACTATTTTAAGCAAAATGCCTTGATGAAGCAAAAAATTTGGTTTGGGTACAACATAATTAAAACAACAGGGGTTTGAAGAGGAGCCAGTTGGGCTCATCACAGTAATTGACGGCACAGCCGATCAGCAATATGAATGCAAGTACAAAAATTAATTTGACGGCTCAGTCGATCAGCAATATGAATACTGAAAGTAAAGAAGGGCGGCAAGTCGACCCTAGTACAGTATGCAAGACGGCGAGGCCTGTCTCTTCCACCAATGGTGGGAATGATAATGCTTAAACAAAAGTAAACAAGGCGGCGAGGCCAACCTCTTCCACTAAAAGCGGGGAATACAATAGAAAATAGAAAAATGTAAATATGAGTTGATCAGTACTAATGAAACAGCTTTACAATTAGAATCAATCCTGCAAGAAGCCAATGGTTAAGCTGTCCAAGAAGCTGCAATATTATTATTTGATCTCCAACCTTCAAAGACTCATCAAATATGAAAAACCACCCCAAAATCTCCAAATTCTACAAACTGAAATATCAGCCAGCAAACTGAAAACTACAGACCAGCAACTAATAAACTCACTAAAATGCTCATAACTCACTCAAAACTACTCCAAACGACGTGAAACGAAATGCATATGACTCCTAGAGAGATGGCAACCAAGCTGATTGTGAAACTGCAGCAAACTGAAGATATTTATTTTTCTAAAGCTTTCCAAATTCCAAGACTTCCCAAGAAAAAGTGCGACCTGGAAAAGGAACGACCTGCAAGATTAAAACAATGACTCCACAATAAATTCTCAAAACTTGCACAAAGGTGCGCCCTGAGCCAAGGAAGAGATTTATCAACTGCCCAGAACCAAACAAAAATTGCCTAGAATGCTATGAGTAAAAACCTACTTCAACCACTCCAAACCAGCAACCTACAAACTGACAAAACACACCAAAAGACAACAAAAAAACATCAAAAGACTCCATTAAAATAAGCTCAATCTGCTCTTCAATGTAAAGAACAACCTCTAACTCAGCTAGTTGAAATCTTTCAAGCAAGAAACCAAGTCCAAGCTAGGAGGTATGCATTCCTCAAAGCAAACCTATCACCATTTTGGCAGCATTTCATTATAATTTCTTCATGGATGATAAACAAAGAGTCCATCACTCTTATTTATAGCCTTTTCTCAACTCCAATTCAAATCTTTTTTTCCCTCCATATAGGGCGCCCAAAATGAACTTCACATTCACCTTTTCCAATTTGCATTTGAGTCTCATTAGGCTAGGCGTCCAAAGTCATAAGGACATATAATCACAAGTATAGGCATCCCCTAGTCACTTGAGTGAAATATTTATAAAATGCCATTATTTCTCCAAGCTAGGCGTCCCAACTCTTAAGTGAAGAATATATTATAAAACTGTAATTATCTCCTTGCTAGGCGTCCACACAACCTTAGCCAATATAGTTTCACTTAACATTATTTTGTAACTTAAATATTTCCCTTATAAGTCGTTCGTTTTAGCATAGGAAACATTTTTCACTTCAAACATTATCTCACCCAAAAATAGGCATCCTCCAGCCTTAGCCAAATATTTCACTTAAAAAATGTTATTTTTCACCAAATATCAAACCTGCCAAAAATAACTCCAAGAATGTTGGAATGACCAACTGTCAAGCTGACCTGCCAAAAATAGCCACTGCATTGAACAACTGAACTACTACTAAAAATAGCACTACCAAAAATTAGTACTTACTAAAAGTAGCATATTGCTAAAAATAGTAAGTTGTTCCAAACTCATTTTCAGCACAAACCAAGCAGCCGTTGCAACTTACTAAAAATAGTAAGTCCAGAAAAGATCTTTGATTCAGTTGCATGTCACACCATCGTGAAGCTCTCTGAAAACCTAGAAGAAATTCAAAATCAGAACTGCAAAACTCCAACATGCAAGCCACCAAAACTGCTAAGGAAACAACCAAAAATGCAAGTCATTATCTCGTCATGCATGTTACCACATCCCGAAGCTCTCCAAAAACCCAAAAAGCTCCACCAGACATGCATCAAAAAATCTCGCATGCAAGCCTTCAAAACCTCCTTTGAAAGTGGAAACCCTAATTTTAGCTTATGACGGCCTACGGGCTTCCGAAAATAGGCTATCAGACACAGAAGAGCGTATGGCTAAAATGGGGACATTACACAAATGTTACTGAACCAATAGTCAAAGAATAACAAGTTGTCTCCAAAATATTATGGCCCATATCAAGTCATGCAAAAGATAGGTAGTGTTGCCTATAAGATTGAATTGCCACCAACATCAAAGATGCATCCAATTTTTCATGTTTCTTGTTTGAAGAAGGTAATTGGGAATAATATCCCTACTCAGACAATATTATTGGAGCTTGATGAAGAAGGAAGAATCATATTGGAACCAAATTGCATTCTTCAAAAATGCACAAGGAAGCTAAGGACTAGAATACTCACTCAGTATCTCCTCCAATGGAAGAATTTACCAATTGAAGATGCCACATGGGAGAATGAGGAGTTCATTCAAAAGCATCCAAAATTGCCTAGCATTGAGGACAATGCTTATCTAAAGAGGGGGGTCATGCTACGCCCTTAATATTAGAGCACATCGGATTATGAATAGTCAGCTTGTGGCTATCTTAACTCCCAATTAAGTCATTATCATTATTATATTGTTATTTAGTTGATTAGGTTGGCCTAGGGCTTATATAAGGTTATCTAAGTCGGCATAGATGATATCCTAGGCATAAATAGGTATATATAGGTGGTTGTGAGTCTTATTTTATCATCATATTGTGAATTGTATTCTCATTGGAGATAATTGGAGATTTGCCCCCTCGAAGTGGCTTGTTATTCTCAGTTATTATCAAGTATTTGCAGCATATTTAACCAATGTTACCCGGGGACGCATATCCCCCCCCCCCCAAAATCCCCGTCCCAGTTCTCGGGACATCCCGGGTACTGGGGAACAGCAAGGGGACGGCAATGGACCGTCCCCCTTTTTGCAAAATTTTTAGGAAACGTCCCCGAAACGGGGGGATGGCAGGGGACGGCTGACCAATCCCAGGGACGGCCAGGGGACTTGGGGACGGCCAAGGGACAGGGGACGGCCAAGGGCCAGGGGACTGGGACGGCCAGAGGACTTCTAGGAGTCCACTGGCTGTCCTCAGGATAGTTAGCCATCCTAGAAGTCCCCTAGCCATCCCTAGGATGGTCAACCATGCCCCGCATCAAAGCATGGTCAAAACAAAATATAAAACACATTTTCATAGCAAGGGAGTGTGAACTTAATTATGTCCACCCATTAAATAAATTGGTGCCACAGCTTGTTGTCTTGAAACTTTGGATAAGTGTAACTAATACAATTATTCAAGAATCAATATTGGTTTATGTGCTGAGGTGCCAAGATGAATTCCAGTGAATAACCCAACACTCAGTGCTCTACTGTGCCTCATAAATAAGTCTCACAAGTCTTACTCTATTGTGAAGATGATACATAGCGGGCCTTGGGACATCTGATCATGCAAAACAATAACATGGTAACTGTGCAGATTATTTGCCTAATGCAACTCACTATCATTCTCAGAAGGCTGCACTCCCTTGTTCTAGTTATCAATAAACAAAAAAATTATCATCAGAGTATCTATTTTCTTAGTTCAAAATCAAGTTTTCCATTGAATAAATTCTAACTTATCCATTAAGATCGATGCATACCCAATAAACCATATCAACTTGAACACAAATGTTATATGTGAATATTCTATAATGTATATTATGCATGCCTTATCCATGTTATCTGTTGAACATTTAAAATTTCCCTATATTTTTTAAATTTTCCCTATATTTTTATATAGCCGTCCCCTGCCGTCCCTAAATTTGGCCTCAAAAATCAGAAACTTGGGGACTCGTCTTGCCATCCCCGTCCCAGAAACTTGGGGTAACCTTGTATTTAACATCATATTCTTCTATTGTGCAAGTTATTTCATTACAAATAGGGCTATTTCTCAATGCAATGTACACAAATGTTCCAACTTTATCAAATGGCAAGTGTAGCTCAAGAAAAAGGAATTTGGCAATAGGAGAATCATCATCTAAGGAAGAAGTGCCATAGAGGAGGGGGAAAGTGAAAAAGAGGAAGAAATTGAGGATGGGGAGGTAACTATAGTGCCTTCTCAACCTACTACACCAGTAGTCCAAGCCAATGTCAATCCAACCATATCAATGACTAGCTAAGTCTGATTGGGGCTCCTATAGACAAATTGAACTATCCTCCAATAAGCCACACACAAAGCATAGAAGAGCCTCCTCTTGAGATAGAACATCATGAAAGTATGCAGGATGGAACTCACCAACCAAGCACTAAACATCAAAATGACATTGTCTACATACAAAAGAAGCCTCACTAGATACTCACCCAAATGAACACCATTCCCCCCTCATAGATTTAGCCATTCTTCTAATTTATCAATAAATAGACCAAATAATATAGGGGATAGTGTGAATCCTTGATTACCCTTGTGTCACTCCCAAAGCATTCTAGAAGACCTGCTTGAGTTCTGATTTTAACGCAAACCTCATCATAAAATCTATGAACTACTGCTCTATATTGTTTTGGTATGCCTAGATCCTTCATTTTGCTCCATAGTTTACCTCTAGGAACAATGTGAAAATCTTTCTTCGAATCCATACAACAACAATAGGCTTCCACTTTTTCATTCCATATTTTTCAATGATATGTCTCAAAGTGATGCCATAATAAATTGTTAAGTGTTTTGGTCTGAAACTTGCCTATTGTTGTGCCCTCTTACCCTATTCTTCTACTCACTTGTTGATTCTACACTGAACACGCTTCAAACAAATATGCAAACAGGGGATTGATCATTAGAAGAATTGTTTACATACCCACACTTTGAAGAGCACACGGGAAATATGGGGGGAGGCGGAGGGGGGTGGAGGCGAGGCGTGAATCAATATTTCAAAACTTTAAAACTTAAAACCATATAACTCAGAAATCAAAACATTAACAGCAACATAAAACACCATGAACAAGTATGAACACCAAGATTACGTGGAAAACCCTTTCAGGTAAAAAAACCACCACAAAATATTGCTTTTATTACTCCAAAGGGCACCAACTCTGTTTACATAAGTGAGCACCAACTTCGATCAACTTAAGCACCAACTCCAGTG
>VDFB02358699.1:0-63194 GCA_007258455.2 Sequoia sempervirens
TTTCTTCTTCTTATACCTACGCTGGCTAAGAGTTATACCTCTTCAAGGTTTGCATTCAATTAAGAGACACGTCTCTTTGTTAGTTTAACTAATATTATCATGTCTCTCTGTTAATTTAAATAACATTGTTTCCCTTAATCGCCTAAGGGATAACTAATGTTTATTAATATTATCCCTTATTGTCATTGCCTATTTGCCTTAGGAAAATCGCTGCACTTTATTATGATCTGTCGGCCATGTTAAGGAAGTCGTCCTTCTATTCATATTCACTATTCTTGGGCCAGCGATTATATTTGCTCATATAGTTTGTTGGCAAATCACCATGATTTTGGAGTTGGATATCACAGTAAAGATTCAGATTACGAACCCGTAAGTATTCATACTTGGAAATATACAATTTGCAACAATACATTCACCCTCCTAGGTAATATATGCCATGATACATTGACGAGCTAGCATTTGCAAGCATATGAATCGACTTTGAGAAGCCGTGATCGATTAATATATCCCTGCTCGTTGCTCTTGATTATTAACTTATCGTTGCATTGTGAAGTCGACCCTAGCAAATATATTGGTGTTTCCTAACATAGTTGACAACAAGGATGTCGGCTTCTTATGCCTTCCGTAGATGTTGGTTTTTCCACGTTCTTTCGTCTGCCAGAAGATAATCATGGCAGTGGCCTGATAATATGATAGTGCATTCGATTATTTTTAGATATGTTATGGCAGCTTTAGTCGGCTTCTTCTAACTTTGATTGAGCAATGCCAATATAGAGTCAAGTGAATTGCCTTGAATATATACATCAGAAGATCAACCAATAACAATAATAGTTTTGTTCAATCTATATCAATGAGATTAGTCAAACAGGTAGTGATATCGAATCCTCCAGTCAACGTGCACTTTTAGATTATGGGTTGCTAAGCATAATAAAATAATCAGCTACTGGAATAGATAAGTTTACATCTTCAATTTAAACTGGGCTATAATCACATAGAGCAAGGTTATTACAGTCTCGCCTTCTTGGAAATTGCTTGCCCACAAGCAGTTTTAGACCTTCATGTTGATACCAGCGTCCCAAATAAGCCTATAGAATTTCCCAACACATATCCATTGCTTCATGCTGATTACATTGGACTCACAAATTTTGCTAGACTCTATTTCACCATGAAGTAATTCCATGTCATTCAATATATCCATCATAGAAATTCCTGGGTCCCAAGGTTGGTAGCACCATTTGCCCATAACGTAATTCTTTTGAACACTAGTGAAAGTGATCTATGGAAGATGTCTAATGGGAAGATCAATCTAACGTTGCACAAACTCTTTTGAAACATATCCTTGGATGTTTTCATACCTCAACAATGTAGGAATAAGCGTGCGAAAACCATCATAGATTACCTTATCAACAATTATTGAATCTCTAATGATTCCAGGATTCCAAATTAGCCTTAGAAATGAACCATCATGCCGATGCTGCACTACTCTGATTTCATCAATCTGATCCTCCTGTTCAATTTGCGTCCACTTCTCATGGAATCCTAAGGAGTATTTGTGGTTCAAATTCACACTGAAGAGGTCTCTGCCAAACACATTGATTTGCAAAAAGAATTGGTTCAACCATAGAACCAAAAGCTTAACATATCCCCACAAGATGTCCAAAGGAAAATTCCAAGCTTTCCAATCTATTGTAATCATCATAGAGTTTTATGTAGACATGTATATCAATACCCTAAAATATTGATGGGAATCACTGTTCACGGTGGTGGTGAAGAAAATATGAAGTCTACTTGATTTTTTTTTCCTTATTAGCTGCCCTAAAGCTATCAATGATTTAGGATTCATTTGACCACCAATTGATGTTATCAATGTACAAAAATTAGGGAAGTGGTAATCTATTGGTAGCCTCATAGGTGACATGTGCATAGATATAGTTGTAGTGTCACTGCTTCTTCCCACCCAACTTAAATATCCAATATTTGATTTTTGAGTAAAAGAAGGAATCCTCTTCATTGGCCTGACCTGAATTGCAATTTCTTGTAATGTGATTTGAGAATTATTGGTGATAGCATTATGAGGGTTTGTCTTAGTACTCCAAGCTTGATTCCAAACTTCACTGATAGGACATGCACCGGGATCCCAAGTTTTATGATCGTGTTCAATCTTATCATATGATGTTTAATTAGCTTCATTATCCAACTCGAAAAGTGGATTATCATAGGTTGTCTTTGCTTTAACTTCAAACAAAGGATTATCAACAATCTGAAAGTTATCTTTGTTCTCAAAATCAACCTTACCTTTTCTGGTCCCAACTCTTATTTGCTGATTCTTTGGGGACAATAGTCATAGGTTTTACGTATGTTGTTTAGTTCCTTTATCTCCTTAATCCCCCTTCTGTCCTTTTGTTCCCAAAGCTGTTTAGTGTCAACAAGGTGACTTTCTATTTCTTGTAGAGTCATTTGAACATCCTTCAATTTATCTTGTGTTCCCTTGCATAAATCTGAGGCCTCGTCTGCAACCTTAGTAACTTGTTGGTTGAATATTTTGCAAACTTGTAAACGTTAGCAAAATGGTGGTTTCAGCCACAGTGTGTGAGTTAAAACTCTCCTAATTAAGGGAAGGCTCCCCCTATCTAACTAACTAAAAACAAAAATGGGTGGAACGATAATCTTTCCTCTTGTTTCAAGAGAGATTAAACTCTTTTCTCTTCACAGAAAAGTAATATGAACTTTTAAATAAACTTTAACAGCGGCTTGTAATAAAATCAAGAGAAAGGAAATGAAGTTTCCTAAAAGCTCAAAGACTTCCGTCACTTCCTTCGGGACGGGAAAACAATTTCAAGCACAAAGTCTTGAAAATCTGCAATCCTATCTACCCTTTTAAAAGATAATTCTAATGATAATACACAGCATAAAACATCACAAAGTCTGCAAGTATGATGTATCTATTAACTACTATGAATGGGAATCGTTACGAGCACAAAGACTTGCAATTCTTCTTAACTTCTAATTATGAATTCAACCTTCAACATTTACAGCACAAAGTCTGCAAATATTTTAATTGAAGCTCTCCCTAGCAATCCTCCACAATCTCCAAATAATCACAAAGTAATGCTCCAAAATGACATAAGAACACAATGGATGCAAAGTAGGATTTCAACACAAAGTCTGAAATCTGCAACTCTTTGATATTACTTGGAAAAGAACAACTTATAACTATAAAGCTCAAAGTCTTTATGAGTACAAAATTCTGCAGAGTTTTCTTGCTTGCTAAAAAGATATCAATTACAAAGGACCCTCTCAAGTATTTATAGGAGAGAGGTCATGAGAAAAAGGTGGGAGGATCCCAACTAATTTGAAAAATTTTCTCAACCACCAACTACTTGCAATTGACTTATTCTAAATTACAGTCCTAAATTATTTTGACTTGTAACTAGATTACATGTAATTACAATTTACAAAACTGCAAGTGAAAGAAACACTTGCGATTACAAAATTTGTTTTTACATGTAGTTTGTCGAAAACAAAATACATAAAGATAAAAGATTTTTATTCCATTTCAGTCCTAGCTTTGAAAGACTGAAATCTGCTGATAATTTCCTGCAACTCAGCTGGATCGGGGCCTAGTGTGTTCTTGGCAACCACAACAGTCTTCAAGATCACATCAAAATATCTTATTGTTGCTTCTCTATGCTCTTCATAAACAGTTTGCATCTTATCAAGGATCATTCGATGATTAACAAACTTGTTAATTGAATCCATGGTAAACTGTTCTGATTCCAGCTCTTGACGAAGGTTTGTTGCCATTTCTGTAGTGACCACATCAGTTGCAAGTAATTCTCCTTCATGATTCAAAATTCTGCAAGGGATTTTCTCAAAGCTAGAAAGTATGTCTTGCTCAACTTCATCACTCATTTCTAGTGTAGCTTGGACATCTTTGATGAGATCTTGAATAACCAATGACTTGTTTGTCATGAGTTATTCAAATTCTATGTATTTTTCTCTGTTTGGTAGGATTGAATTGCTGCATAGAATTTCTAGCTTGACTTGATCCATCTCATGCCAAATTTTCAAATCTTTTTCAAGTGAATCCAAACTTTGCTTGAAAGCTTCCAAAGTTTGATTCATCTTTACTTTTGCTATTCTGATATTATTCAGAATTTGTAATGTCTTTTCAATTACTGGTATGTTTTGATCAATCAGTTGTGCTGCCCAAGAATCAACTGCTTTGGCCTTTTGTGCAATTTTCTCCAGTTGCTTGACTGATTCTTCAGAGGTGAAAGAAGTTAATGGATTAACTTGCTCTGAAGAGTTGGCAATCTTTTGAATTACCGAGACAAGTTGTGCATTTTCCTCTTTCAGCTTTTCCTTCTTTGCCAAAAGTTCATTGTAACTATATGTCAAGATAGTTACTGAATTTTGGGCATCTTGCATCATACCAGCATGTGTTTGCTTGCCGAAATCCACTCTGGTGAATTTATAATCAGATACTTGCATCTCTTCTAGTGACTTGTCTGCAAAGGGTTCAGCTATTTCTGCATACTTCATTCTGTTGTTGTCCACAACTACCCGTGAAACTGTTTTAGCCTTCTTTGCAACTTTTGGCTTTGATCTCTTCAACTGCTGGAAATCAAAAACATCTGGAGAGATTGCCTGTTTCCTTCTCTTTAGAGTGATTGAACTCACCATGGAGGAAGATCCAATGTATCTGCATTTGAAACAACAATTGTGGTTTGTGCAGAAACAGATTCATTTTGAGCCACAGTTTTTACTCTTGGAGATGTTTCAGTTTGAATCGCAACAAAAGCTTGACTGGATGGTGTATTATGATCAGCATTAGCCATGAAACAATCAAAACTTGCAGCTGATGTATCTATTTCAGGAAGTGTCATTTGTGATGTCATTGGATACATCGGATTAGCATCAAAAACATTCTCCAGATTATCATGTATGTTCTCTATAGAGGCAGTTACTGTTGATGAAGTTGATGTATGAAGAGCAGCTTCAATAGGAGGAACGTAAACTGTTGAGAAGGAATCAACATCACTATCAAATTGAGACATGGGAGACAATATTGATACTGGTGCAACATCAATATGTGGAGACATTATACTTAGAGTATTAGGAGACTGAAGAACTTCTCCTTCTTGCTGATCGATGATTTGGATCTGCGTCTCTTTAACCTCCTTTGCTTTAATGTTGCTTTCTCCAAAGGTTTTTCTACAGCACGGCTGACTTTCAGCTTAATCCTCGTTCCTGAAGAAGAAGCACCTTCCTTGGACTTGTCTCTGACTTCTGATTTCAATCCAACAGGTCCAGCTGAATCATCATTATTAACCCTGATTTTTATAGTTTTGACGCCTATACTCTTGAGCCAAGAATTAGTATTTGCCAAGACTGACTGAAATCTCTTAAAGATAGAAACTGATTCTTTATTAGACCATTGTATTGCTGGAATAGAAGCGTCAGCAACCCTTTGTTCTTCATATTTTGGATCTAAAATCTGCCTATCATCAATTACTCCTTCTGGGATCAAGGTCAGATTAAAATCAATAATCTGTTCAAGAGTGAGCCTGCAGTAGTCCATTTTATAAATGTCCTTTTCTGTTCGGAGATCTACCCAAATATCTTCAAGGCGATGTACATGAGTAAAGGCTCTTTTAATCATGTCCTTCATTCCTTTGTAATCAAAATCTGCTCTTGCCTTGAATCTTTTTAGTTTGATTTCCTGAATTTCAGTTTCCATAGCTTTTGCCCTTGAGGTAGATGTCAAGGAGTATCTCCCAATCTGCAATGGATTATGAGACGAGATACTTACTCCAGTTTTATGTTGCACAGCTTGTCGTGCATGCACTGTCATCAACTGCCTTGCAAGCTCCATTAGAATGATTTTATCAGTTGGATATCTCGGAAGCATGTATGGTTGATCTTCAAAACAGCCAACCCTCATGTAGGTAAAAGTGGGAAACTGGAGGAAGAGACAACCATATTCATTGACCTTTTTCCAAGCAACATTTGATACTCTGTTGTTCTGCAAGGTCTTGTCAAAAAGGCACATGAAGTGACCAAAGAATGCGTCTTGGACTCTTCTGTAATGAATCCTGCTTGGTCTCAAGGGCAACTGATCATAGTATTCCCAAACTGGAACTAGAGATCTATCTCCTACGGTAGAAAGGCCTGGAAATTGCCTCAATGAAGTTGCTATGTAAACCAGATAGGAATTCATATAGAATGTAAGCGTGGTAGGAACTTGTGCAAGCTGCTCACATAAACTATCACTAATTATTTCAGCCCAGAAGATTGGGTGCTGTGCCTTCCTAATCACCACTATGAATTTGTACATCCACTTTTCAAAGACATTGGAGAATTTCAACCCCATCATCCTGCTCAAGAGTGTGATTATATCATTGATCTCTTCTTTGAAGTCAGATCTGTATAGTTTAGGCCACCGAGACACACAGGTTCGACACTTCAGAAGCCATTTAGTATTGATGTGTTGTATACAATCTTCTTTCTTTTGTTCATAATGATCTAGAGCACTCTTTACTGAAATATCTAAATACATTGGCGAGTCTGGAACTCTGAAAATCCTATTGATAGTTTTTGGATCAAGTCTTATGACCACATTACCATCATCATCTTTAATGGTTCTGGATTCTCTGTCAAAGTGAGTAGCGCATGCAAGGACGAACTCTGGCTCTAGGGCAGCAACAGGAAAAGAGGAAACCAAATGAATATGACTTCTCAGCAGCAACTACATATGATGAGAAGTTGATTTTGCAGCTCTCTTCAGAAATTCGGACATATCAACATCTCCAATTTCCGTATCTCTGATTTCTTCAATGTTCGAGACAACATGAGAAGGAGGAATCTCATTTTGATACTTGTCGTATTTGTACTTCATCTTTTTGTTTGGTGGAGAAGCTGGTTCCTCCGTCATCGAACAAGAATCTGCAAGGCTGCGATGAAAGTTCCATAAGGTTAAGACGTAATCAACGTTTACAGGCGTAGACATGGCAAAGGCTCAAACTCAGAATGGTGTTTTGGCTGTATGAGGGCAGAAAATGAGCATTATAACTCATTTTGGGTTTTTGGAGGCTGATTGCAAGTGAAAGGGACATGTGTTTTTCATGACGAATGAAAAAGTTAGATTGCAACTTTGAAAAGTGCAAGTCACAACTTTCAGCTTGTATTTGCAGTCAAGGGCAAAAAGTCCGATTTTTAGGCATTAATAAAGCATTTCGGGATTTTGGAGGCCGGCTGCAAGTGAATAGTGGATTTCGAGGTTTTGGGAAGTCATTGCAAGTGACTTTTGGAAACTTTTAACTTGCATTCTATATTGAAACTTCCTACTTGCAATGGGTGGACAAAAACCCGACTTGCTTTCAAGGGCAATTTTATTTCTTTTTGCTTTTAAGAAAACGGAAATGAGGATGAGATGAAGTGGAAGGAGATAAATGACATGGAAATGGAATGAAGGACTACGAAAGTGGAACAAAAGGAGAATGCTTTTTGAAAGAAAATGGAATGAAGGGAATACGCTTTTTATAGAAAGGAATATGAATGATAACAAAACCGTGATGCATAAGGCAAGTTTTGAACAAAAATTAATATTAATATGAAAGTTTATGGAATGAAAAAAGAAAAGCTTTATATACAAAAGAAAACGCTGCTTTTTCTTTAACTAAAATGTATGGAATGAACAAGTAAGAATACGAATTTGTGCTTTGCATGAATATGACGCTTTAGTGTATAAAGAAGTAAAACATGAAGGCTTAATAATAAAGGAGAAACCTATGGTTTATGTGGAAAATGAATACACATGGAATAAACAACAAGCAGGATATAAGATAATATTTTGACATAGACGTTTTATTATAAAAACAAATATTTACAAAGACATCATACAAGCATCTAAAATAAGAAGAAACAAAGAAAAGAAAAGAAGACATACCTGTAACAAAGATTGCGCATTAAAGAAAAGGTAAAACCCTAGACTTTAGAAAACGTGCAGAAGAAGCTCAACTACTATACGAAGATCCGATTTCATTGCTAAGGCGCCATGAAAAGAGGAAGACCAAATCAAACTCAAACTCAAACAACTTCCTCCATAAGCAGAATTCAAATGATCTGAACTTAAATCGGAGTTTTTAAAGACCAATGCAAGTTCACACCAAGTAGAATCGGGTTTTTGATGAGCATTTGCAAGTTTATTAACATGAAAAACTAAAATCGGGCCTTTCATGGTGCAAGTTATTTTAATAACTTGAACTTGAATCGGCTTTTTGAAGTCTTTTGCAAGTATTTTAAAGTTAAATTGGCTACGGAGTCGACAAAACAAAAAGACTCAAAAACAACGAAACAAAAATAAAAGACCAAAAGACTAAAAGACTAAGGACTTATGTACAAAATTTCTCTGAAGCGCTACTCGAAGTAGTGCTTTAGATGTTGCCCACTATAAGGTAGTGCAAATGGAGTACCATCTTTATAGGCCAAGCGAAAGCTGTTTTCGCCAACAATTTGATGAATTGTGAAAGGACCATGCCATAGAGAATCAAACTTTCCATGCATGCCTTTGGGTTGTCTTCTTTTGTCCCAAAGCAGAACACAATCTCCAACTTGAAATGCTCTCTACTTTGCTTTCTTATCAAAGAGAGCCTTGACTTGCTTTTGATGATCATTGATACAATCCACCACTTGTGACCTCTACTCCTCTAACTGTGAAAGGTACATTATTCATTTATCCAAGGAGCTTTCAAATGTATCATCTTCAATAGCCTTGGCCAATTTAAGAGCTGGAAGCTCTAAAGTTATAGGAACTTCTGCATTCAGCCCATAGAGTAATTGGAATGAAGACATACCAATAGCCCTCTTAGGTGTGATTCGATCAGCCCACAAAGCATCAAACAACGCCTTGTGCCATGTTCTCTTATTTTCATCCACTAGTTTTCGGATTATAGTAACCAAGTTTTTATTGTTGGATTCCGCTTGACCATTACCTTGAGGGTAATAATCAGAAGAGTGAGCCAAGATAATGCTATAATCAAAACAAAATTGAGTTACCTCATAAGAGGAAAATGAAGCTGCATTATCCGTCACCACCTTGTATGGAACACCGAACCTGGAGATGATATTCTCTTTAAGAAATCTACACACTACTTCAGAGGTGGCACGTTTTACTGGAACTGCTTCGACCCATTTTGTAAAATAATTTGTTGCAACAAGAGCATATGAATGCCCAGCACTTGAAGAAGGATTAATAACACCAATGAAGTCAATTCCTCATTGTCTGAAAGGTTCTTCAATTACTACTGGTTTTACAGGCAGCGCTGCTAACTTCTGTTTGCCAACAAACTGCTGACATTTCGCACACTTGCACACCCATTCATATGTATCTTGGAAGAGTGTTGGCTAGTAGTATCTAGCTCTTAGGATCTTATGTGCAGTAACCGGCGGTGAGAAATGTCCACCACATGCCAAGCTATGAAAAGATTCCAGCAATCTATCTTGCTGAGCTTTATCAACACAGCGTTGAAAAGTACCATCTATGGCTCGTTTATATAAACCACTGTCCCAAAGAACATAATTTGCAGCTTTGAGCTTCAAATTTCTCCTCTTTAAATGACAGATGCGTTGGGCATTCACCATAAGTCAGAAAATAGGCAATGTTAGAGTACCATTCATCAGTAGTACTAACAAACAAAACCTTAGGAAGATCATCAAAAACATTTTGTTCTTCTTCTAAATTGTTCTCAGCCATAAGCTCACACAAACCTCTTCCACAAACTAATTTAGTAGGCTTGATTTCAAGATCATATTCTTGAATCTTAGCTACCCAATTACCTCTTTTTGAACCAAAATCTTGTTGTGTCAGAATAGATTTGACTGGTGTATCAGGAACTAGAACAATAGTATGTGAATTAAGAATATAAAATCTGAAATACTTAACTGCTTTTACCACAGCAAAAGCATTCTTCTCCATTAAGGAATACTTAAGTTCATGAGCTTTCAAAGGACAATTCATAAAAGCAATGGGAGATTCAATATCTTCTTGATTTTTCTGCATCAAAATTGCAGACATAGTATGCTCAGAAGCATAACTATACATGATGAAATCTTTAGTGTAATCAGGGCAAACCAGCACTGGTGCATGAGCAATTGCATCCTTGATTTCAGAAAAAGTAGCTCTACTAGATAGAAAGAGGGTCAACCTTTTAGGGCTTCTTTTCAAGAGCAAAAACAAGTGAATATGAAAGAGGTCGGACCTTTTTGGGGCATTTGCAAGTCATTTAAGTGAAATCGGAATTTTTAGAAGTCATTACAAGTAACTTAAATGAAAAAGTAACTTGCAAAGGACTTAAAAAGTTCCTACACTTGCAATATAAACAAAAAGTTCCTAAAAAGGCTTTTAAAAAGAGAAAATAAAAACAAAGTGACTTGCAATAAACACAAAAAGTTCCTATTAATAACTTGCAGTCAAGCTCAAAAACTCCTACTTGCAGTGATGTTAGAAAAACCCGAAATTGACCAAAAATACACTAAAAATGACTCAGAATTTCACAAAAACAGACGAGAATGTGAAAAAAGTGGTAACCCAAAGGACTATAGACCTAAAATTGAGATTTGCTAATCTTTGCACCTCGTAATATGTGCCTTAGAAGAGAAAATATTTAAATCTTATCAAAATTTTGATTGGTTATCCCAATTTTTTAACAAGTCAAAAATTAGGGACAACATAACTATATCTCTATCATGGATTACACATAAGAAAGTTTTTTTGATTTATTCCAAAGTGTTCTTTATCATTTACAAATCAGCAAGGGTAACATTAACCTCTTTTTGACTACTTGGTGTGTTTTGAGTTAAACATTCCACATGCCAATGTATGCCATCCACTCTAGATAACACTTGTACTTATTTTTTCAGTAGATTCCAAGAGATGACTTTTCTAATCATGATCACACAAAGATGTTGAATTATCATATGGAAATGTGATAGTAAATTTTTTTCTTGAATTACTACAACACAAGCCAACACTATACTGATGGATTAGTGTTAGCCTCAAAATAGAACCAAATGAAATACTCTCAACGCCAAGAATGTGCACACAAGATCCTTTTGAAGGTGAGGTGCTAATATATGGCGGAGGTATTGAATTATTGCTGAAAGTAAATACTACTGGAAACTGAAAGAGGCAGAAATCCAGCCATGAAAGAAATCCGCTCAACCACTTAAACAGTGGGGGAAGAAAACAACATAATCCATACTAATTCCTCCACTGTGGTGGGCATCCACTAAACAGTGGGGATTCTCCACTTAACAGTGGGTGATGGAAAGTAAATACTGCTATGCAATTAAGACCTTTGAATGCGATTTGAAACGACAAATATGCATAGATAAATCAAGCCAAATTAGGAGGGGAAGCTCCTTTTGCCGAGCAAAGGAAAAAGAGTAAATTAAAAACTAATTTGCCTATCTTTTTGTTTCAAATTTAGAGCACAAGGTTTATAAAACACAAACGCTGCAACTGAGATTTTCTGATTAAGAACTTCAACTATGACTAACTTAAGCTAAAGACGTTTTGAACTTCTCAAGTAATACGCAGAGCAAGAGAATTTAAAAATGAACAAGGTTGATTCTCTAACAAGGCTTAAGAGAACTCTTTCTCAACATACATCTACATCAACGTAGTCCGGAAATTAAGATCACAAAAAGTATAACAACACGTAATAAACTTAAAAATCGAGATGTTATACTCAAGCAAAGGAAAGCTCATGATTTTATTTCTAAACTTCTGAACGTACATTTACATCTAAACATTACGCATCGAACAAGAACTTGCAGCTAAAGAGGCTTGCAATCTTATTCTTACACAATAGAAACAACAATCACACTAACTCCTTGTTGGCTAAAGAGGCTCAACAAGTTGCTATCACAACACAATTGAACGACACTTGAATAACAAATAGAAGGCAAAATAGGCTCAGCGTTTTGTTATCACCAGCATGGTTAAAGAAACTAATGAGCAAAGGCTCTTATTTATAGACAAGCAGAGGAGTAGGGAACCCTAAAATCTCCTTGCTTTCACAATCTAGGGCTTGCTCAGCAAGCAAGCTTTATTACTAAATCTAGAAAGAAGATAACAACTAACACCTAAGAAAGTAGAAAAAGCGGGAAACTCCAACTATTACATTTATCTTCTTCTTCAAAAAAATGGATAAAGCAGTTCCAAGAATAGAAGAAAGCAGCCTAGATGAAAGCCGCGAATCTCAATCGTGATCCGCTAAAAGTGAAACCGTCCCGGGTCGTGTATTGATACTATCTAAGGCAATATTCATTCTTCTAGGATTCGCCTTTCCGCGGATCAAACTTAGAGAATCTTTCACTTCTTCAGCTGCTTTATGAGTTTTTTTCTTGAAAAGCATCGCTGCCCCAAAAGATGACTCACTAATTTGATAACTTGGCGGCTTTGCAACTTTATGCTTCTGACACTTCTCTTGATTTCCAATAGAAGAGTATTGCATAACTCTTTTCCGATACCTTCCCTTTTTCTCATATCACACCTTTTCACACTTTTTAGCTAAGATGATGAAGATTTATGTCCACGGTGGCATTTGAAAAGCACTTCTCAACATCGTTCAGCCTGCAGCTGCAAGATATAATACTGGCCTAGTTTTGAATCCCATGGGAGAATACTACATGCTAAAAACCTTGAAGAATGGATCAGAACTCGCTTAGGTTTACGCTTTGAGCAACTTACCATTTTTCAAAGGTACCACTCTGACGCCAGCTTCCCAAAATTGACCTCGCTTCCGAGATCTGGACGCCCCGACGGGATCGGTACTTACGCCCTCGCCGTCTGCCACCGCCACTGTGCTCCACCGGAGATGTGGAGACGCCTCCATCGCCTAAAGCCTTTGAGACGCGGAGATGTCTCTCGTGTCTCTCGGGAGACGCTTAGGCCGAGGTTGGGAAACAAAGTCGCTCGTCAGATGCCACGGACGTGGCAAATCAAAATTTAAGTTAAATTTTTAGTTTATATGTATTTTGTTGTTGCCCTAATTTGGCGTGGGCCCCACCCCTTCCTCTAAAACAACACAAAACAATGAAAACATTAAGATTTGATCATTTCAATCACATTTACAAAGAGTCAAAGACTGATTTTTTTTGCAGCCAGCTGAAGAAGAAGAAAAACAGTGAAGAAGTCTGATTGAAGGAGTGAAAATAAAGATTGCAAGTGTGATAGGAGTGAGAAGGAGCAAGAAGAAGAGGAGGAAGAGGATTCTACTTCATTTTGGAGAGATTTTTCAAGCACAAGGTAGGGTTTTTGAAGTTTTTTTCAAATTTCTTGTTGTTTTTCAAGTTTTTGTTTTAAAATTTATTTTCTTAGTTTAAACTTGTTTTCTTTTTTTCTTATTCATCTCAAAGACTCAAAATCAGATTTGATGTTGAATCTTGAGAGCAAAATGATGAAGATGAATGAATCATTCATCATTTTGCCCTCAAGATTCAACATCAATTTTTTTATTTTAAAATTTTAATATTAAAGTTTAAAGTTAAACTGTTAAAGTGTAAACAGCTTGCTTTTTAAATTTTTTTTCCTTAGATCCTTTCTATTTCTCAAATACTATTAGTTATTACTTATTTATATTGCTTATAGAGCTTGCTTTTTTTTCCTCATATCCTTTCTATTTCTCAAATCCTTTTTATTTTCTATTTGCAAACTGCAAAGTAAAATTTCAAATTTGTTAACTTATTTCAATTTTCAATGTTCATTGTTTCAATTTGACAATTTGTTAAAGTAGGCTGATTTTATTTTAATTTTGTGAAATGCAGTGTCACTTTCACGATGAGCACCCAAGACACGAGTGGGGATGACATGGAAATTCACTCTCATAGTGAACATGATTCAGATTTTGACCCTGAGGATGAGGGGGATGACCATGGGGCTGATCCTGCAGCCCAATCTAGTTCCATGGCGAGTGCACCAGCTAGTACAGGTTGCCCTTCAGAAACTTTGGCAGAGTTTGCTAGGGGTCATTTTGATCCGAAGTCTCCTCTCAAACAGTTTGCTACAAGAATACAAAGCACCTCAAGTTCAGGTGGGGGAACAAGGAAGTGGAAGTGCAACATTTGTCATATGGAATGGTTTGGTAGCATCACTCGAGTGAATGCACACTTTCTTTTTTGGACAGGAAAAGGTGTGGAGCCTTGTAAGTTTTTGAAGGAGGCTAAAAATATAAAATATAGAATGGAGTTTAACAAGCTTTGGGGCATTCCAGAGGACACAAATATTTCAGTCCCTACTACTTTGACTGCTAGGGCAGCCCTTCAGCAAATCCAGCATGCATCAGTGCCACATACTTTTCAGACGGGAGGAATGATGTTTGGATCTTCATCCACTTCCACTTCTAGTGTCGCTAGGGGGACAGCCACAGGGAAACGCAAGTTGCAGACATCACAAAGTAACCCCATAGCTAATATGTTTAATGTGCAGTTGAGAGATGAGATAGATGAATCCATTGGCAAGTTCTTTTTTGCCAATGGAATTCCATTTCATGTTACACGGTCTCCTTATTATAGGGAGATGATGGCTATGGTGGCTAAGGGAGGAACATCATATGTGCCACTAGGTGAGACAAAAATGAGGACCTCGATCTTGGATAAGTGCTATTCCAAGATCAATATTTTGATGGAGAAGATGAAGGCATGTTGGGTGGCATCTGGGTGCAGTATAGTTATGGATGGGTGGACGGACATTAGCCATCGTCCACTCATCAACATCATGGTCACATGTGCAGAGGGCCCATACTTCCTTAGAGCAGTTGATTGGACAGGGCATTGCAAAGATGCTGATTTTCAGTTTCATCTCCTCAGGGAGGCTATTGAGGAGGTTGGGCCACAAAATGTGGTCCAAGTAATCACAGATGCAGCCCATGTGTGTAAAGCAACAGGGAAACTCATTGAGGCAGCCTATAGACATATTTGGTGGACCCCATGTTGTGTGCATGCCATGAACAATGCACTCAAGGACATGGGGAAGATTGATTGGATTAGAGGAGTGGTCACCGATGCGAGAGACGTGCAGATGTTTATCTGCAACCACCACACTTCCCATGCACTCTTCAGGACCTTCGCGAAGAGGGAGTTCTTGAAACCGGTGGAGACCCGATATGCATCATATTTCATTCTCTTGGAGAGAATGATTGAGTTGCAAGAGGCATTGCAAGTCATAGTTATGACTAATGAGTGGAATAGGTGGGTCGAGGCCAAGACAGCACAGGGGAGAAGGGTGAAGGAGATAGTGAAGAGTGATGTGTTTTGGACTGCTGCGAAATACATTGTCTCCATCATTTCTCCAGTATTCCAGGTTATCAGATATGGGGATGGGGATGCACCTAACCTTGGAGAGGTGTATGAGTGCATTGACTCTATGCTTGACCAGATGAGGGCTGCTGTGCAAGTGAAGGACCCCTCTCTAGCATTCTACAATGAGCACATCCAGCCAATCATTCAGCGCAGATGGGACAAGTTGAACACTCCTTTGCATATGGTTGCCTTTGCCTTGAATCCTAAGTGGTACATGGCTAGACCAGGTAGAGTGACACCGATTCAGGATGATGAGGTGAAGGCAGGTTTCTTTAGGTGCATAGAGAAGATGTATGATTCTACAGATGCCAGCACAATTCGCACTGAGTGGACCAGATTGCCACTCTTAGAGGCTATTCAGATGCAGCAAAGGTGGATATAGTTTCTATGGCACAGGAGGACCCACTTTTGTGGTGGAATTGTCATGGTTCGAAATCTTTGACCACCACTCTAGCTATTCGTCTGCTATCCCAGGTTTCCAGTTCTTTAGCTGTTGAGAGGAACTGGTCTACATATAGCTTCATCCACTCTCTTAAGAGGAACAGACTTACCTCTAAGAGAGCAGAGAAGCTTGTGGCTGTACACAGTGCTTTGCGTATCATGGACCGCAAGACAATTGTGTACAAGGAGAGTCCAGCGGCACGATGGGATGTGGGGCCAGAGGAGCCTTCACAGATTGATGAGGATGATCCTACCACTTCAGATGCAGGGCTGGTTGGTGTGAGCTTGAGGGATCTTGACCATGTGGAGTCCAGCAGTTCCAGTGATGGGGAGTTTGGAGATGATTAGAGGCCTCCATTCACTACATCTTGAGTTTCGACATTTTGGCATTTTGTCTTTTCAGTTTTCATTTTGTAATGCTACTTATTGTAATGAACTAATGATGAATCATGTAATCAATTAATCATCTTTATAGACTTTGTCATATCATCAATGTTATTCATATTTGGGCCTTTGGTGATATAATAGAAATCTCCAATTTGACAATTCAAATATCTTCGTATTTAGATTTAGTATTTCAAATTTTGCCATGTTATAAATTTACTAATTTCCTATAGTTTCATTTGAAATGTAATTCTTATACTGCTATACTATTATACATCTTTTCAAAACTAGTTTTTCAAGTACTATAAGTATATGTATAACTATATCAGCCACCCTCACACTTCCGCCAGCCGCCCCCATTGCCTCTGTCCCCAAATCCAGGCCCTTTGTCCCCTCCTAAACGCCGCTTCTCGCCCCCGCTTCCCCCATCCCCCAGCCCGAACACCAAAAGGTAACTCCAAAGTGCTCAATGCCGATCATACCACTGCGAAGCTATCTGAAAACCCAGAAAGAATCCGCCATTGAATCCTCCATCTCTGAGCAATGACCTCCTCAAAATTAGGAAACCCTAATTTTACCTTCCGACTAGCCTTCGGGTTTCCAGAAAAAGGCCAACGGTCACATGAATGATCAGGTTTGAGAAGGGGACATTACATAGAATGCTTTTGTTGAATAAGAGTCTTCACATTTTTTCACATGATCATCTGCCATTTTATAATTTGATTGGATATATATGTCAAAGAAGACTCCCAAATGCCATTAAACAATCAAAAATGTCAAAAAAAAAACAGTGAAAGAATGCCATGAAACCCTAGGAGCCTAAGTGAAATTAATGACAGACCACAGTGTTATGACTGTCATCACATGTGTAATTGCTTTCAAAAAGGGATGGTTCTGTCATTATGGTTTCAAAGTTTTTAAAGCAGCATATGGCAGTGGTCTCCAAAAGGTTAGGGTTGTAAACGTGAGCAAGGTATATATTGTCCCATTCAAACAGCCCTTACTACATAATCTGCCAAGTATTGTGCCTTTGTTATGATGTGTATAAGAAGTCTTCAAAACCTAGTTAGTCTTGTAAACACTCCGAGAGTCTGAGTATTCATAAAGAGTGTCTAAACAGTGGTAAGGCTTTTAATGGGAGTTCAAGAAGTCATAGGTATGAATATACTTTTATTTGTGCCAAAATGTGCATGAAGGTTACTCTAAGTCTATTCAAACCTTGCAAGGCCACAAACTTTGGACAGGCCAGAGACAAGTAAAGGATACCATTTGTGAACTGTTAGATGACAGTGAGCAAGATTGTGTAATGACAGTGTTAAGAACAATTGCAGTCCTTCACAGAGTAGTCATCATGAAGTATAGTGATAGGAAAGTCATATGCAAGTGATGAATGACAGTCTATAATGAAAAATGACAGTCCTAGGGCAGATAAAGGAAAGATGAGAGTCCTCCAAATGGCTGTTTATTTATGACAAGTATAGGGCAGTCTATGGAGGGCAGTACAAGTGCACAGTCAAAAGGAGTCTAGAAGATAGTGTTACCTACCATGGAAGCCCAAAAGGGAGGATACACTTAGAGACAAACACAAGTCATCAATCAATGACAGTCATGACATTGGGTCAAATGTCAAATCACAAATGGCAATCCATGAAGGGCCTAAGGTCAGGAAGAGAATCATGACAGTAGATAGAAGACTAAAAATGATTGTCATCACAAAGATATGATTATCAAAAGGTATAGTGTCAGTGCTAGCACCTGAAAGTTGTGTTTCAAATGATCAAGAGGAGGAAAGCGGCTATGACAGTGTTGACTGTGAATAGGGCAGTGCTGCAGGTAGGCCTACCAAGACATGATGGTTGAGGACAGTCCTTACAAAATGATAGCATCCTTGAGGAATAAAAACAGTCATAAAGAGGACAGTCATGTTGGAATTTCTATTTTATTATTATTTTTTCTTTATGCAAAAGGCTATTGCCTATTTATATTTATATTGATATAATAGAAAATTTACAATAACAGATTTTTATCAGACTTGTATCCACCCCTAGTTTTCATCTTCCCTAATACAAACCCATATTGAACCATACCAAAGCAATACATTGTGTTAAGTTTCCCTAATTACATACACTGCAAAAACTTTTGTATCCACGAAAGTTGTCCTTCTTTGAGCAAAAGACACCTTCAGTTAACACTGTCCATCTTCGAGCAAAAGACACCTTCAGTTATCCCATTCCATCTTCAAGCAAAATACACCTTCAGTTATCACTTTCCATCTTTGAGCAAAAAACACCTTCAATTATCAATGGAATTTTCATATCAACCAAAAACTTGTTCACCCTTGAACAAGCTATTCCTCCATCAGTACAGGGTTATCATTTTCTCCTTGCTCTTCAGCCATATTGTCTTCTACAGGATAAATTGCAGGCTTGGCATTAAGGTTAAACCCTCGCTCACCTGGCATACCCACAGGCTGCACTTGTTCTTCAACATCCGGTTGAGCATTTTGTGCATCCAACGGTAGGTGGGTATTGCTCTCATCTTCTAAATCAGGCATTTGAGGTGGTAGAGGTGGATCATGAACATGAACAAGTAGTACCATGATAGCCTGAACAGTCACTTTTACTTTTTCTGTTAAATCAACATCAAACTTAGCTACATACCTTCTAAGTGCATTCAGCATGAGGCTAGAGTTTCGTTGGGAAAGAGATTTGTTTATTGCAACAAACAACTTGGGAAATGATGTTTGATGAAGCAAAAAGTGCCTAGGAAACAAACCTCCTACGTAACCCTATCCCTTCCACAGATCATACCTTTGACAAGCTTTGGAGAGGACACCGTTTGGCAAAAACTCTTCATTCACAACTTTATTAGTGATTGATTCCACAAGCCTAACATCCTAAAACAAGTCCAACAAATTGGATATGAACACAGAAAGGAATTGAGATGGATAGATTACTCTCTTCACCTTTGGCTCTAGAATTTCTTCGCCAATAACCCTCTTAATATGCTTGATGAAAGTTGCACAATGTCCTTTGAAAACCAGTTGAAGTTCAAGATCACCTATTTCTTTTGAGATCGGTAGCTCCCAATCGTTGATAGGAATGAAAACTCTGTAGTTTTGCGGATAGAACTCCATTTGCCTCCTTCTACACTTTGCATAGTAGAGCTTTGGAACTCTAAGCTCGCCACTGCTGGAACTGTTCTGTGGAATCATAAACTTTATTATCCAAACCCTTCGCACAGACAACAAATTTGTTTGTGTAAAATTGAGCAGCATTCCCTCGAATTTATTTCCCATATCCAAGTTGAAAATGCCTTTTAGGAAGTATCTTCTCAAAGCGTGTACAAAATGTACTCTCATACCAAAGGAATTATTACATGGCACACTTTGGGTAGGTGCTAACTAGATTTTGATGAAATACATACTATAAACCACACTTAGCAATGCGGAGTGGCTGCATAAACAATCTCTAAATTTAGACATGCCTCCTTTAGATTTTCAAAAATATTTCGTTGCAGATGGTACAAAGCATGATTAAATCACATTCCTAGTTCGCACATTTTGAGACAATGTGAGGATCCATATATTCTGACACTTGTGGCCTGCACAAGACACACAATGTTAGATCAAAAGAGTGCAAAGCTTATATCACGAGGATTAGTACGTAGATTTTCACTGCCTTTAGGAATACTTAGAAGCATATTTTGTATGCCTTAATTTGATCCCTGGAACACACATTTTGGACCATACTTCACCCGAGTCACCTGAAACTCAGCTGCATGCTAGAGAATTCACACGAACTTTCCATTACTAGCAATGGTACCTCAGTGTACAGACTATCTCCCACAAATTAGCAAGATATGACGCAAGCTGATACCCACTGTACTTGGCTAATGTCATGAATACTGTCCCAATCTTTAACATATGCGATTTGAATTTATACAAGGTTAGCTTAATTTATCCACACTCTTTGACATGTGTTAATGTACCCACACAGCTGGCCTTCCTGAATCATCACAACTGTCTATATTTTTTGACACTTGGCAATTGCTTCACAAAACAACAAACAACAAGCCTTAGAAGCTTTACTGGAGAAATCCACAAACACTTTACCTTACATGTCAGGAATGAGTTGATCCAATTGCCAAAAAGGCACTTTGTTCTCAGGAATGTACACAAAAGAGCCTTTGCCATGTGCATGCAATGTACACACAATTTTATAATCTTGTACTCTCCATCTTACAACAATGTTTTACCACACACCTGACGTTACTACTTACAAGAAGCATGACTCACAAACTCAACTGTGCTGATGTGCATAAGGCGTACCAAATTGTACATAAATTTGCTGACTACTCTGCCACTTTACTTTATCTTTTCAAGGAATGTATAACTAAAAGCTTACCCTACACCTAGAATATGTCAACTAGTTTTGTAATAGGATTTATCATGTGGGTTAATATTACTGTGGATATCTTTCCTAGACTGCCCACAAGCCCTTGCATTCCCTTCAACCCTATACATTTATGCTCCACCAACAAAAGCTCCATCATCTTTTGACAATACTTTAGCAAATTTAGAATGAAGTGTATGTTCAACATGATAGACTTCCTCACTTAGCTGATCACATCCATAGTTGGCCAAAAAATCTGCAACATTGTTACCCTCTCTATTTATGTGGGTAATTTGATAGAATTCAAATTTGTCTAACAATGCCCATATCTGTTTCATTATATAGCCCAATTTCTAGTTCACCAACTATCGCTTTCAACATGCATTAATGATTAACAAAGAGTCTCCTTAAACTTGAATCTTTGTAAGCTTACAACAGAGAGCTAATTTTAAACCATAAATCAATGCCTGAGCCTCAGCTTCATTATTGGTTCCATTTTGTAATTTATATGACATAGCACAAAGTACTCCCGACAACCCAGGATTCCCTCTAATGATAACGCCTACTCCCGACAACCCAAGATTCCCTCTAGAAGCTCCATCACAATTCAGTTTAAACAAGCCCTTTGTTGGAGGTTTCCATCTTATTTCTTTTCTATTAACTTTTTGAGTTAACTGAAACAAACTTCCTTTAAATGGTAGCCTAAGAAGAGGCCAACTCACCATTAATTTAGAATCACAATCTGAAAAGATTGAACCAACATGCTTTATTTTACTTACATAACCATTTACAATTTCTGAGATTGATTACTCTAAGGTATTCAACACTAGTTGAAGGTTAAATTTTTCTTTTTGAAAGATAATCCTATTTCTTGCCTACCATAAAGCCCAACGTACTAATGTTGGAATAACTGACCAGATGCTAGCAAAAAAAGAGCTGGTAAAAAGAACTGGCCATCCTGATAATAACTTCCAAAGAGTATCAGGTAATGGCGAATAGAAATTCATTTTGTTCAACACAAATAGCCAACAATTTTGTGCTACCCAACATTGCAAGAAAAGATGGTTAACATCTTCAAATTCCTCATTGTAAAGTACACATTTAAAAGGGTCCGTAATCCCTAACTTTGAAAGCCTATCACTAGTTAAAATCTTGCTTTTGATAGCTAACCAAGAGAAGCAACCAGCTTTAGGTAGAATCGTAGGAATCCAACAAAAGTTGTATGCTCTTTGTTTCACTACCTGTGCCTTTGACTGTGAAATTGACTTATAATCATCTTTAACTATGTGTAATGTCCCCTTTTTAGCATGCTTAGGTTTGCGGATGGTTTAGCCTATAATTCTAACTCTCGTAGGCTAACGAGGATGGTTAGGGGGTCTTCTGGGGATTGTATCGTCTCTAGTGTTCAGAAACTAGCAGCTTTGGCTTTCGTTTGAAGTCTCCAGGACTCCGTATGCTCATCTTACTATTTATAGTAAGTTAGGAATGGATAGAGAGGGACCCTTACTATTTTTAGTAAGGTGTGCGGTTGTATGCAGCTCCATCAGCTTAGCTCCCAGTTCAGACAACGCTCAAAGATAATGAGTATTCATGGAGATATTAATGTTTATTTGGCTTAAATAAACATGAATTATTTTAAAAGATTATAATATTAAGTTATAACTTAACTTAATATTGAGGGTCAAGGCGTCATAAGAAGGGGCCATTTATTTAATTAATTTATGGGCACTCAACCCAAGGTGGAGACTATGGAGAATTAAATGAAATATTATAATTTCATTTTTAATGTTTAATGGTGCTTTTTGGGAGGGGGTCGGCCCTCTTTGAAGGCTTATAAATAAGCATTGAGGAAGAGAATTGGATTCATTCGATTGAGCATTGGTTTTGACGAGTTTTTGTTTGAGAGAGGAAGCCAAGGGTTTCTGAATCAATTAGCCATTGGAGAACGTTCACTATTCAGTGTTGCAGCCTTTTGAAGTAGTGAAATATCTACTGAATTTGGCATACAGGAGGGCATCATATAGGTGTTCTACTTGAGCATATTGGAGCAATTATTTAGAAGGTTTTAGCGGATTTACTCACAAAGTTTCTTGGAGGATTACCAGGCAACGATTCATAGCTGATTTCAAGAGCATTTTCATCTCATATTTGGAGGGCAATTATTATATTTTTTCAGACTTTCATATCAGCAAGGGGCGACACTTCCAGAGAGGGCGATTTGTGACTAGAAGGCATCAAAAAAATCTGAATAAATCATAAGAGGAGCACCTAGGTCTTGGGATACCAGCCGTACCATTTTGGAGGAAAAAGGCAGCTGATTCGAGGAGAATCAAATTATTTAAGAAGTGCTTTTTGACTGTAATTTTCCCTAGCAGCCATGATTATTGGTCTATTTTCTCCAGGTATGATTGTAATCTGTTTTTCTTGCAAGTATTCAATAAAACCAGCATTTTGGAGTGTTGCAAACTAGTTCTAGAATTATTATTATTGCTTTCTTTCCTTTCTAGTATTGTGTATTATTTGTAAAAAATTCAAAACTACTGGAAAACCCTCATAAACACAAACAAAAAAAGAAAACAAAGAATTCACAAAACAAGGACATGAAGAGTTCTTACACTGTGTAAGAACCAAAATTAGACTTTGTCCAGATTAATCTATCAGCTCCAGCATTGCAATACACAATCCTTTTTTGTAAAATAGCTTTCAAAATCACCTTGTGTTCATTAGCATTGCAAACCCTGAGAAATCCTTCCAAGTTCCTCTACCAGATAATGGATCCACCGTATGAATATAATCTCTCACATTAACTCCCCAACTTTCTAACAACAAAACTTCAGTTCTATGAAAATCATGCAATGAATTCAAACTTGGAGACCCATTCCACGAATCCTTCAAGAAATGTTCCCTTTCCCCATCATTGACCTCCCAGGTTAGATGTGGTACAATAATTTTTCTACAAGAAACTAAAAAATTCCACATCATAGACCCTGAAGGAGGATTTAAAACTGTCAATATTCTTGATGGGTTTTCATTATCCAAGTATTTCAGTTGCATTAACTTCCACCATTTCAAATGAGGCTTAGCATACATGTGTCAAACCATTTTTGCACCTAAAGCCATATTTCTTTCTACCATATTATGTAGACTTGCACCCCCCTCTAGCTTCTGCAAGCACATAGTTTCCAATGATATTAAAGGAATTTTCTTCTTGCTATCCATGTTACCAGACCACAAAAATTGCTTGATCAGCTTTTGGATTTGAATAATAATAGATTTAGGAGCTTTTAGAACAGACATATAATAATTTGGAATTGTGGACAAAACTATCTTGACCAACAAGATTCTCCCAGACAAAGACAACAAACGACCTTTCCAAGACATGACTCTTGCTTTTATGCTTTGATTAATTTTGTGCCAGTAAGAAACCTTATTTTTCCCAGCAAAAAAGGGAATACCCAGACATTTGCACGGGAGTTGAGCTTGTTGGAAACCTAAAATCTTCACTATTCGCTTTTCTACAACATTTTTTGTGTTAAAGATATACACTTTAGATTTAGCCTCATTAATTTTTTGACCTGAAACTAAACAATATCTATCAAGAATTGATTTAAAATGATGTGCTTCAAATATAGCTGCCTTACCAAAGAGTAAAGTATCATTGGAAAACAAAGAATGAGGAGCTGTAATAGTTGTATCTGGAATTGAGATTCCCTGAATAGAACCCTGACTATGAGCTACGTGAATTGACCTACTCAAGGCCTCTGCTAAAATTATGAATAGAAAGGGCGAAAGAGGGTCCCTTTGACGAACTCCTTGTGTTGATCCAAAAAAACCAACTGGAGAACCATTTAGTAAGACTGAAAATTTCACAATAGACAAACAATTCATGATCCACTTACACTACTTAGTTGAAAAACCAAACTTGAGTAATACCTAAATCAAGAAAGCCCAATCAACCCTATCATATGCCTTTTGCATATCCAATTTAATAATCATTGAAGAAATTTTTTTCATGGCCACCGAATGGATAACTTCATGTGCAACTATTGCACCCTCAGGCGTTTCCCTTCTAGGTACAATGTAATGTCCCCATTATTTCACGAGCATCAGAGTGGTGGATTAGCCTATTACATCGACCCTCGTAGGCTAAGGGTTTTGGTCAGAGGGTCACCTGTCTGGGCACCTGGTCGGAAATTTGCTTATTTGGTATCTGGAGTTTGGTGACATGGTGGAATTGTGCATTTAGCGTGTTACGGGAGCTTGAAACATTGATCTTCATCATCATTTCACCTTTCCAGACTTTGGGGGCCATGTGCCTATTAGTTCAAGGGGTTAAATTCTATTTTTTAGTTACTATTCATCACTTAAGTGAAAAAGTTATAACTTTAATGAATAGTGTTTTTTTAAAGTGAATAGTGTTTCAATGACCAATTATAAGATAAGGAGAGGAAGTTTGAACTTCTTCATGCTTGGTTATATTTTGCTGATTGAAGTTTGGAAGTGTGGAGTTTGTGGAAGAGAGAAACTAGGGTTTCTCAATTTCAGCAGTGGGTAAGCCTGGTTTGGGCTTGTAGTTAGGATTTTATGCATCTTGAAGGTGTGAAAGACCACCCTAAAGTGCAGGTCTGAGTTTTGCTTGATTCGCGGGAGCCATATCTTGCTATTTTCAAGTGTTAGAAGTCATCCATTGCAAGAGAAATCGCTGTTAGAGGTTCCATTCACGTTTTTGAGGTCGTGGCTTGCTTTTTGAAGATTGTTGGAGCTGATTTTGACCATCCACAACCAACCGCCTTCAAGTAAGGGTTTCTACTTCTTCTAGTAAGAAAAACGCCTTCTCTTAGTTGCTGCTATCTTGTCTAAAGGGGGCGCCCTTGGTATTGGAAACACTTCAATCATTTGGCGGGAGAAAGTTGTAAGTAAATTTTTATGTGTATTATGGTGGCCGCAGGTACTGTAGCAAGCACTGTTCACAGTGCATTTGGCTGTAAGTTAAAATCTCTTGTATTTGATGTATCCGTTGAAACCCAATGAAAGTTATATTTTGGATGCAATCTATTATGTATGAAGAAGGTGTCTTGGCAATTAAATCAAGTCATTATTTGAGTTGTCATATTAGTTTAATATATCTTGTGTTCCCATTTTATGCACATGCTTGTTAAATTTATGTATATCACTGGCATTAATCATCAAACACGAGTAACACAAGAAAGACAAACACCAACACCCTAATCAGACCTACAAGCACCGTGAAATCATCGCAGCAGAGTGTTGGATTATCACTACAATGGTAGTAGAGTGGATCACCGGAGTGTGGCACATCACATACTTGCTCTTTTGAAACAATTTTGGATACAAGTGGGTGTAAACGAAGATATATGGCTTTGGTAAAAAATTTATAAATAGTGTTGCACAAAGAAATAGGCCTAAAATCAAAAAATGAGTGTGGCTGATTAATCTTTGGAATAATAGCAATATGTGTCACATTAAATTTTCTCAACATACCACCAGATTTTCTTGACTCCATTGCATTTAGAATATCTATACCCACAAAATCCCAACATTTTTGAAAAAAGATGGCTGTGAAACCATCTGGGCCTAGAGCCTTGTCTGGTGGCATAGAAAATACAACTTCTTTAATTTCCTTTAATGAGAAAGGAGCCAACAGCCTCTCATTATCTTCAGGAAGGATTGACCATGGAATAACCTAAAGAAGCATATAACAAAGAAGAAAAGAATTTTATACCTTCTTTTTGGATATCCTCTTCCTTTGTTAATTATGCACCTATGAGACTATCATGTATTGAAAAAATTGAATTCTTCAACTTCTTTATTTGTGCAGAGATATGAAAAAACTTGGTATTTATGTCCCCATCCTTCAGCCACAACTCTCTTTACTTCTGCTTCAAATACACTTCCTCCCTTGCAAGCAATTATTTCCATTCCACTTACAACAATTGTTGTTCTTGAAATAACACATTGTCTAAACCATTTGCAAAAATTGCTTCATTTACCTCAGAAAGTTTTTTATAAACCAAATCGTTTTGCACAAAAACATTTTTAAACACTTGCTGATTCCACAATTTTATCTGCTTTTTCATGTGATCTAACTTCATACTCAACTGAAACATCTTGGAACCCTTGCAAAAAGATGCACTTAACCACCATTTCCTTAGTAAATTTTGAAAATGTGGATGGCAGAACTACATTGCCTCAAATTTGAAAGAGGATTTCCATTTTGGCTTAACATTCTTTGGACACAAGTCCAAAAAGATTGCAAAATGATCAAAAGCTGAAATATTCCGAGCCAATTTTTTTTCGTTTTTCAAATTACAAATTACAAACCAATGCACCCATTAAGGTTAGCAGCTAAACCAAAACGATGCTGAAGCAACTCTAACCAGAATGTACACCAGGATTCCGATGTGGGCAAGGTGTGAGCATTGGTCAGAGGATCTTAAACAAAATGCTTATGCGAGAACTCTAACCAAGAATGGCGCCGATGATGGCGAGCATATGGTCAGAGGGTCTTCTACACTACGTACTAAAAGGGAACTCGACACCAAGTATGTGCTACCCAATCCAGTATGGAGTTGAGGCGACCATATGGTGGAGTATTACAAATTACAATGCTTGAAAGAAATAACTGAAATGCTGAAAGTACTCAACACCCAGAATGTGCTTTCTAACCCAGAGTGGGAAAGTAGCTACCATAGGGCGGAGGTAAATTAAATACAATGGCAAATACTGAACGAAAAGCTGAACATTACAAACTATGATGAGCAAGATTAACCATACTGTCAGTACTACTGCCAGTTTACAATATGAAGGATAATATCTTGCTAGAAATGTGAATCAACATATAAATAGAGCTGCAACAATATTTATTGAACTTCCTTTACTGAATAATAAAGATTAGATCTGAAAGTGCCCTAAACAGACCAACCTCAAATTCTGATTTATGACAGTCCAGATTTCCATGTGCACGAACAGCAACCCTGTACTTCACAAAACCACTCACAACTTGCTAAAACTTAGCCAAATGCCTCCACACAAAATGCAATATGAATCTAATAGAATGGCAACCAATACAGGACACTGAAAACTGACCCAAAGTACCTATATATTTAATGCACGGATTTCAAGGCAACTCAAGATGGTACGGCCCAGCAAGAGGGGCGATTTGCATTTAAAAATCAGATGCTTCTTTAAAAAATCTATAACTTGGCACAAAGGGGTGCCTTGCCTAGACAGAAAGAATGAAACAATACCCAAAACAATCTTTTTGATATTTTCTGATTTACGAAATAAAACACAAATCTGCTGTAGCTAAAATGCAATATCTGGGAAACTTCTAATATGCAAAATCAGAAACTAAATAGCCACAATGCTGAATACAATGCACAAATCCCAATGAAACTCACAAAACTATACTAATTCACCACTAGTTGCTGTGTTGCAAGCAAGAAGCAATGCCCGAGCTAGGAGGCCTTCATTCCTCGAAGCAATCCAATACCATTCCGGCAGAGTAACAATACTGTAGACCAAAGATAATCTCAATGATGACCAAAGGCTTCCTTTTATAATTTTCGGTTGACTCTTCTCGAAACCCTAACCTTCTCTTTTGAGTCAAACCCTAATTCTTCCACAGGTGGCGTCCCACTTTTCCAAGCAAACTTTGTCTTTTAATATCATTTTAATTCTTCCTTGAAAATGGCGTCCACTTAAGCTTGGATTAAACTTCATAATAAAAGATATAATTAATTTTCTTTAATGAAGCGCCACCCTTAAAGAACATCTTTTAAAAAGACTTAAAATGAAGAAGCTAGGCCAAGGGGGTCAACGTTAAAACATAACATTAAAATGTGACTTTAATTAAATAGCTCAACTTATCTCTCCAAATGTGCCTCGAAGCCATAAATGAGCAAGCCAACTAATCAAACTGAAGTAGGAAGTCAACCATGCTGAACCCAACTGGAAAACTGCCAGAAATAGAATTTACTAAAAATAGTAAATTCCTGAAGATGCTCAGAATGCCAAAAAGAACATATCACTGCGAAGCTTTCTGAAAACCCAGAAAGAATCCGCCATTGAAACAACCAAATTCGAGCAAGAACATCCTTCAAAATAGGAAATCCTAATTTTACCTTCCGACTAGCCTTTGGGTCTCTGGAAAAGGCCAACGGTCACTGGAAAGATCAGGTTTGAGAAGGGGACATTACAAAAGCATTAAAAGACAAGATTTTTGATGCTAAGTCATACTTAGTTGCACCCCAATTTGGAGAAGTAAGAAGTCTATCCAGTCTTTCCGCTATCTGCAGAAAGTCTTTCCTCCTATTAGTCCATGTAAAACTTCCATTCAATGGAATTATGTCCACCAAAGCATTACCTTGGATGAAGGACTGAAAGTCCTCCATATTCTTTCTAGATGGAAAAATACCTCCTATGTTCTCAGAAGTTGATGCTATAGCATTAAAATCACCTATTAAAATGACCTTTTCTTGACCCACCTGATCCAAAGTATGACTCAACTTATCCCAAAGATTTTTTTTCCCCACTGAACTGGTCGGACCATAAACATTTAGCAACCAAAATGTTAAATCAAAATGAGAAATCCACATTAGCTACCAATTACTCTCACAAGTAATTTGAGAAATACTTACTGTTTTATCATTCCACAAAGTGATAAGACCCCCTGATGCTCCTTGTGAAGGTGATTGGAAAGATCTCCACTTAGACCATTTTTTACTAAACTTTTCAAACGCTTCTCCTGACACTTTTGTTTCTTGTAGAACCACTACATATGCCCCACATGTATGTAATTGTTGCTTAATTTGGGCCCTTTTGTCAGAGGCATTAATGCCTCTGACATTCCAAGATATTAGTTTCATAATACTCTAGGAGAGCAACAAACTCTCCTTGGCCTTTTTTGCTTTTCACTATCACCAAACTTGTGACCATCTAAAGCAGATTGAATACCTGCATCTATTTCCTCTTGAAGCTGCACAGCTAATGACTTCCTCTTTTAGTAGGTGAATTTTTGCTACTGAGAGGCAGCAAGGGAGTTTGAGCTATGTGTTGGCGTAACAACTAACACCTTTGGAGTGCAAGTTTGTACGGACAACTCTTCACACTGCGTAATGAGTGCTCTTCAAATTAGGAGGGGAAGCTTGTTGGGAATATTGTCATTGATGTCAAATGTTTAGACAAGGTTAATTAGAGATTTGTCATTAGTATTGAGAATATTAAAAATGTTACATAAAATGTCCAGATCGAAGTTATTAAAATGAATAAAATTCAAGGTGAATAAAAGTAAAAGTTCAGTTCAGAAGCAGACAGAATCTGAAAAGGGCATTAGATAAAATTCAAGTACAGATCAGGACATACAAATTCAGATCAGAAGCTTTCACTTTTCAGATTTACATTATGGTTTATTCCTTGATATGATCATGATCAACTACAGATCAAAACTTCAAATCAGACTGAGGCAGTTCATACTTACTATCATTCTGAAGTTACAAAGACTATGATACAGCATCATTACATATCAAAGTTTTTAACAAAATTATATGCTGTTAAAAAGAACGGACTGATCAAAATTGCGATTTGTTAAAAGTTGAAATAAGTTAGAGACATATTCTTGAAACAAGGCGACTGATCACAAAGAACTCTTAATATGTGTTTGTGTAAAAGACGTATTTATTGTGAATTAAGACGTCCTTTTAAAAACACAATTAACAAAGTCGAATTAGTCTTATTCAAAAGGCGGGTTCATCTTCAGATCAAAACGTTTTTTTAAAAAGACGTGTTTTCTTTATGATTCGACTTCCAGTCAAAAGACATGATGTTTCACTTAAGACGTGTTTTCTTCATGATGCGGGTTTGTCTTCAAATCAAAACTTTTTTTTAAGACGCGTTTTTTTTTTATGATTCAATTTCCAGTCAAAAGACATGATGCTTCACTTAAGACGTGTTTTCTTTATGACTCGACTTCCAGTCAAAAGACACGTGTTTTCTTTATGCTCATTCAGGCTGAGAAGACGTGACTCTATTAAAGCCAAGGATGGATTTCTCTTAACAAAAGGGTACGAGTAAAATGAAGATTAACAAAAGTCATTGTAATCTGAAGAGTTTTGATTGAAAAGTTGTGCTTCAAGGATTAGTTTTGATAAGGCATGATCATTCGATTTGTTGCTTGAAGTGTTATACTTCAATCTTAATCAACAATAAAAAGCTGATAAAAGGAAATAAAATAAAATAAAAAGAGGTCTGATTAAAAACAGAGATAAACAAATCTTGTGAAAAGGAAGACTTTTAAAAGGTGCACAAAATAGATGTGTTCTTTCATAAGGAAAATGCAGCTCTTGAGAAACATACAAATTTGATATCCAAATCATTATTGTTGTGTGGTTGTGTAGTTGAAGTTTGCAGTTCAGTCAGATTTCTACCTCCTTGTGTGGGCTGAAGGTGATATTATTGATCACATAGAGCAGTTTGGAGAGTTGGCATTGTGCAGATCAGATTGAAGGCAATCTCACTTCCATCAAGTCAAGGTTTGGTGCCTTGCATTAGGGGTTGGTGCTCCTTGTAGGCAGGTGTCTACTAAATTTTGTAGAGGTCTAGGTGTTCCTTGTAAGATTCATTCTACTAAATGATCTAGTTGTAAATCTGTAGGTTGGTGCCTACTTTTGAAAAATTATTATTTCAATAAAATTGTGTCAACTTGGGGAAATTGATTCAAATCAAAAAGGTTGATTGTAATAAGTTTTGAAAAGAATAAAAATAAAAATTTGTATTTGATTTACTTATTCACACCCCCCCCTCTCAGTAAATCTTTTGTGCTCTTCAATTGGTATCAGAGCAAGGTCCTTCTTGAAAGCTTAATCGCTTGAAGGAGATCCTTAAGAGCACATATGGCAAATCTAAGCAACACAGTGAAAGCACCCATCTTTGATGGGACTAATTATGCTTTTTGGAATATCAAGATGGAAGCATACTTGAATGCACTTGGGTTTGATGTGTGGCAATCTGTTGTTGATGGGTATTCACCTCCAGCTACCCCTCCAACGGATCAAGCAGCCAAAAAAAGAAGTGAAAACAATGCAAAGGCTAAGCATGCTCTTCTTTGCAGCCTAACAGATTCTGAGTTTACAAAAGTCATGAGATGCAAATCAGCAAAAGAAATTTGGGACAAACTTCAGAATATTTATGAAGGAGATGCAAAGGTTAAGAAAGCAAAGTTGCAAACTCATAGAAGAAAGTTGGAGACTCTCAAAATGGAGGATGATGAAGATATTGCCTCATATTTTCTTCGTGTTGATGAAACAGTGAATATCATGAGGGGACTTGGTGAAGAGATCAAGGATGACTTCATTATTGACAAAATTCTAAGATCTCTTTCTACAAAGTTTGAAGCCAAGGTTGCAGCATTGGAGGAATTAACAAACTTGGATCAGCTAACCAAAGATGAATTACATGGAATCCTTGCTGCTTATGAGATGAGGATTGAAGGAAGATCACCACAAAAGGAAGTCTCATTCAAAACATCCAAAAAGGGCAAGAACAAGCATGAAGAAAATGATGAAAAATCAAGTGATGAAGCTGAATCTTACTTCATGGGTAAACTTAAGAAAGGAAAAGGAAAATACAAAGGAAAATTTCCTTTTAAATGCTTTAATTGTGGAAAAGTTGGACATTATGGTTCAAAATGTCCTCAAAATGAAAGCAGTTCTAGTGAAGAAGAAAAGGAAATCAGCAACAAGAAAAAGGGAAAGAAGCATTTCAACTCAAAGAAGAAATTTCAAAAACATAAGAGTTTCTATTCAAAGAAAGATAGCAGCTCCTCTGAAGAACAAAGTGAAGATAGCTCAAGCAATGAGGAAGATGAAATATTGTTTATGGCTGAATGTGAGGAGCAAAAAGTTGATAAGAATGTGAAGAAGAAGAAATAGATCAAGATGGAAATGAAGGAGAGGAAGTAGATCTTGAAGAAGAATTGCACTATGCTTACAAGAAAAATGAAGACTTGAAGAAGAAGGCTGCCAAGTACAAGTTGAAGATCAAAGAGATGACAAATGACTTGGAGAATTCAAGCAAAACCATTGAAGATTTGAGAGCTCAAATCATGGAAGCTGAAAGAAATGAAGATGAATTGAAAAACAAACTCAATACAAAGGAGATGAAATGTGACAAGCTGGAGCAAGAGATAGCAATGCTAAAGTTGGAATTGGAGAAAACAAAGGTTCAACACTCAAAGATTGATGAAGAATCCAGCAAGCTGATTGAGCTAATGAAGGCTCAAGATTTTCTTCAAAGCAAAATGGGAGGTAGTTTTGAAGAACAATCCAAGAAGGTCACTAACTCCAAAGAAGATTTCAAGACTTTCTCAAAGCAAGGAGAAGAAGATTGGATAAGTGCTGATTCTAAAAGAAGATTGAATAGTAGGCACTTCTATGCATTTAATGGCTATTGTTTTCTATGTAACAAATTTGGGCACAAGGCCTTAAATTGTAAAAATAAAGTAAAAAATAGTTCTAGCTACCTTAGGAGAGATTATAATCCTTTCACACCATTAATGGACTATAATAGTCTATGCTACAATTGTAATAACCTTGGGCACAAAGCACAAGCTTGTAGGACAGTTTTTAATGACTCTCCAAAACAAAACAAAAAGGTAGACAAGTCTATTAAAAGGAAAGAAATACCTATCAAAGTATGGAGGAAAAAGGAGAAATCAATGTTCATCCAAACTGCCTTACATGCTGAAAGTAAAAAGGATAGATGGTACATTGATAGTGGGTGCTCAAAGCACATGACAGGTGACAAGAGTAAATTCATCTCTCTTGAACCTACTGATGAAGGAACAGTAAGATTTGGTGATAATACAAGAAAACAAATAAAAGGAAAAGGAACACTTAGTCTAGATAATGGGAGAACAAAAACAGAAAATGTTTTGTATGTTAAGGGCCTAAAAGAAAATCTTCTAAGTGTTAGTCAACTTTGTGATCAAGGACATAGTATCACATTTCTTTCTAATACATGTGATATCAAGAAAGATGGAAAGCTGGTTGCTCAAGCTGAAAGGAAACATAATTTGTATGTCCTAAAAGAGATAAGTTGTGAAAGTTGCAACTTAGTACAAGAGGATGAGAGTTGGTTGTGGCACAAAAGGCTAGGCCATCTAAACTTTGATAATATTGTCAAAGTTAGCAAATCAAATGCTGTGAGAGATATGCCAAGGATAACAAAACCTTCTAATATTATTTGTAGAGAGTGTCAACTTGGAAAGCAAACAAAGTCAAGCTTTAAGTCTAAGGAGCATACTTCATCAAGACCATTAGAACTCATACATACAGATCTTTGTGGGCCAACAAAATCCAAAAGCATGAATGGAGAAAGATACTTTATGTTGCTGATTGATGACTTCTCAAGGATGACTTGGGTTGCATTCTTGAAAGAAAAATCTGAAGCTTTTGACAAATTCAAAGCTTTCAAGGAGTTGGTTGAAAATGAGGCAAACTGCAAGATAAAATGCCTTAGATCAGACCGAGGAGGAGAATTCACATCAAAAGAATTTGAAAATTTCTGCATAGAACATGGAATTAAAAGGCAATTTTCTGCAGCTAGAACCCCTCAACAAAATGGGGTTGTAGAAAGGAGAAATAGGACGGTTCAAGAAATGGCAAGGGCAATGCTAAATGAAAACAAGATAGCAGATTCCTTTTGGAAAGAAGCAATTCATACAGCAGTTTACATTCTGAATCGTGCACAAATAAGAGTGAACAATGAGAAGACACCTTATGAACTTTGGAAAGGAAGACCAGCAACTGTCAAGTACTTCAAGATTTTTGGAAGCACTTGCTACATTAGAAGAGATGAAGAAGATTTGAGCAAATTTGACACAAGAGCAGATGAGGGAATCTTTCTTGGCTACTCATCAAAAAGTAAGGCATATAGATGCTACAACAAAAGAACTCACAAAATTGTTGAAAGTGCTAATGTAAGAATTGATGAAGGGAAGCAATTCAAAGAAGTTGGACAAAGTGATCACCATGTTCAAACTATGAATGAAGAAGACAAAGAAGATGAGGACTCCCAAGAGGAAAAAAAGGAGGAAGAGGCAAAAGGAGAATCTTCACAAAAGACTCCCATGAAGACACCAAAGACACCTTCCAAGTTTGTTCAAAAGAACCATCCTGAAGATTTGATCCTTCAAGATAGATGTAGATCTACAAGGAGAATGGTGAATTACAATGAAGATTGTCATGCAGCATTCCTATCTCAAGTTGAGCCCAAAACTTTTGAAGAAGCAAGCAAAGACAAAAGTTGGATTAATGCAATGAATGAAGAATTGGATCAAATAGAGAAAAATGAAACTTGGGACATTGTTCCAAGACCAAAAGATAAGAATATAATTGGCACAAAATGGGTTTTTAGAAACAAATTAAATGAAGATGGTCAAGTCACAAGGAACAAAGCAAGGTTAGTGTGCAAAGGCTATGCACAAGTTGAAGGAGTAGATTTTGAGGAAACCTTCGCACTAGTTGCAAGGATTGAAGCAATTAGAATGTTCTTATCCTATGCAAGTCACAAGAAGTTTAAGGTGTATCAAATGGACGTCAAATCTGCTTTTCTTAATGGAGATCTAGAGGAGGAAGTTTTTATTGAACAACCAGAAGGCTTTCTATTATCAGAAGACAAGGATTATGTGTGCAAATTAAAGAAAGCTCTCTATGGACTTAAACAAGCTCCAAGAGCTTGGTACTCTAGACTTGACAAATATCTCAAAGAGCAAGGTTTCAAAAGAGGAGATGTAGACAACAATCTATACATCAAAGAAGAGGATGGACACTTGTTGATTGTGGTGGTATATGTAGATGACATCATTTTTGGTGGAAACAAGGACAAAATGTGCAAAGAATTTTCATCATGTATGCAAAAAGAGTTTGAGATGTCAATGTTGGGAGAATTATCCTTCTTTCTTGGGCTGCAAATTTCACAATCAAGCAAAGGTATTTTTATCTCCCAAACTAAATATGTGAAAGAAATGTTAAAAAGGTTTAGGATGGAAGATTGCAATCCTGTTAGTACTCCTATGGTTACAGGTTGCAAGCTAAGTAAAGATGATGAATCCCAAGATGTGAATCAAACACTCTATAGATCAATGATTGGAAGTTTGTTGTATCTAACTTCTACAAGACCAGACATAATGCAAGCTGTTGGAGTTGTGGCAAGATTTCAAGCAGCACCAAAAGAGACACATGTTCATGCGGTAAAGCGTATATTCAAGTATTTGAAAGGCACAATGGAATATGGTCTATGGTACCCTAGTAGCAATGATTTCACTCTTGAAGCATTCACAGATGCTGATTGGGCCAGCAATGTGGATGACAGAAAAAGTACAAGTGGAGGAGCCTTTTTTCTTGGAGGAAATCTAGTGTCTTGGATAAGCAAAAAACAAGAATCAGTCTCTCTATCTACAGCTGAAGCTGAATATATTGCAGCAGCAACATGTTGCACTCAACTTTTATGGATGAGGCAAACTTTAAAAGATACAAAATAGCAATACTACAGCAAGGTGGGCAACATGTATGCTATCACACAAAAGTTATGTACAAATGAGCAAAAACTCTTATTTATAGACATCAAAAGGTGTAGGGAACCCTAAAATTGTAATGTCCCTGTTTTTAGCACTTCACTTTTCAGTGATTGATAGCCTATTCCCAGTGTGTTGTCAGCCGTCAGTGGCAGAATTAGGGTTTCCGGACTGCTTGATGGGTTCTCTTGAAGATTCAGGGTTTTGCTTGTTGGAGTTTGGGTGTTTGGATTCTGGATTCCTTCTGGGTTTTCAGAGAGCTTTGCAGAGGTATGACTTGCAACTGCGTCGGGCAACCTTTCCGAACTTACTATTTTTAGTAAGTTATGATGGCTACATCTCGGAGTTTGGGATTTTGGATTTTGGATTCTTTCTGGGTTTTCTGAGAGCTTCGCGGTGGTATGGTCAGTTTGGCATTTCGGGCAACTTCATGAATTTACTATTTTTAGTAAATTCTATTTTTAGCAGTGGTCCAGTCAGCACCAGCTCCGTCAACTTTCCTCTTCTGGCAATTCATTGGGTAATTCTGATTTTTGGCTTAAGGGGTTCATTTTGGAGAAATAAGTACTTTAAAGACAATAATGTTTTATTTTATAAAATAACCCCTTGTCCTAGTAATATGACTTTAAGTTGTTTTAAAGAAGGGGACCTTGAGGGGTATTTTCTCATGAAGAAATATTTTTATATTTCTAAAGTCAAATTGCTCTTGAGGAAATTGGACGCCAACTTAAGGAGAGAAATATTTTATTTAAATGTTTTATTTTGCCTTCAAAAAGGGACGCCACTTTGGAGGGATAAGGAGTCAACTTCAAATTTGAAATGCTTTGACCTTGGTTTGGGCACCCTTCTAGATGCTTTTGGAAGATTCTTCTCAAGTCTATAAAAGGAGGCTTCTATTCTTCATTTGGCATCTTATTTTCTATCATACTGTTATGCTGCTGAAATACTTTCAGAGTTACTTCGAGGGATGCATACCTCCTAGCCATTTCTCTTGGTTTCGTGCTTGAAAGATAGCACCTAGCTAAGGCTTCAGAGACTGCTTTTCATCCAGACAAGCAGACAGATCATCAAGGTTGAAGATTTCAAAGATTTTGTCAGTTTTGCATTTGCTGGTTAGGGTTTGGCTGAAGTAGAAATCTGCTCATAAGTCTTTGCATGAATTTTTGTTGGTTCTGGGTACTTTACAAATGGCTTCCTCATCCTAGGGCGCCCCTCTTTGGTGAGTTCCAGATTTTATTATTGAGTGTATGATTTTATCTTCTCAAAATCGCCCTTCTCCTTGGCCGTACCATTCTGGGCTGTCTTGGGAAGTGTGCCAAAAAATAATATCACAGTTTGTCAGTAGTTTCTCAGTTAGGTTTTCATTGTCAGCATTCTAGCTCTCGTTTGCATCTGGTTTTAAGTGATTTGGTTGGGTTTTGAGTGAGTTATGAGCTTTTTAGTGGGTTACTGTGTTGCTGGTTGGTGTTTCCAGAATTGCTGATTTTATATCAGACTTCCAGAAGTTCAGTTCAAGCATTGTTTTATCAATATTGTGAAGTCAAATAAGTCGGAACAACATTCTATCAGTTGTTGCTTTGGTTTAACAGTTTGTAACACTTTGTAATCTGCAGATTGTGCATTGTAAGGCTGTTAATAGTAGTACTATTTCAGTCATTTTTATATTCTGCAATTACTTAGTTTTAGAGCAGCAAACCTAATAATCTTTGGACGGTTTACCGCCAGAGATGGGTGAATGAACTACACACTTAAAGTTCTTGGATGGTATTCCGCCAAGAAGGGAATTAAAGCTTTGCACTTCTTACATTGTATTCGCTCCCGCTGAATAAGTGGTAGAGCTTTCTTTCAGCATTGTATTTACTTTTGTTACTCCGCCAGATGGTCGCTACTTGCCCTACTGGGGTTTGAAAGCACATCCGTGGTGTTGAGTCTTTCAGCATTGTATTTACTTTATGTTACTCCGTCATATGGTAGCTACTTACCCTACTCGGGTCGGAAAGCACATTCTTGGCGTTGAGTCTTTCTTTAATTGCTGGTTATGAGTTGAGCTGACCTTTAACGGGTTCTTGTTGTACTGGATTGTTCATTGTAAAATTTGAAAAAATTGGTCCGGTTCATTACAGTGGTATCAGAGCCATGCATCCTGCCATCCTGTGCCCATCAAGGTTCAAGTTGACAGTTGAATGACAGAGAAATCAGATTCTTCACTTGAGTTCAGTTTAGCTTCCGTTCAGGTTCTGAAGATGTTGCGTTTTCTGAGGTCCAGGAATTGGGAGAAGTCAGATTTGAATATGGCATTTGAGGAAGGAAAGGTTAGTTTGGCCGCAAGGGATTTCATTGAGTATGCCGAACAGTACAAAAGACAATGTGAACATGAAGCTTCCATGCTCCATGAGGAATATCAGAATATGACAAATGAGTTTAAGAACGATGTTTCTTTTGACTCCTACTTGAATTGTGTGTTGGTTTTGAAACCCGGAAAATTGGGTGTGGTTAATTACATTAGAAGAACAATGAAAGAAAAAGAAGAACATTCCATTGATGAAGGGTTCAAGAAAGAAGCAAAAGTGCTTGTTTGTGGTTTGCAGCCCACAAATATGCAAGTTGAAGGGAAAAATCAGTCAACTAGTATTGAAGATGGCACAAGCAAGGTGCTCATGTCACCACAAAATGATCTTAAGTTTGATAAAGATACCGTGACCGTTGAAGAGTGTGTGGAAGAGCCCCATAATACGCCCCTTGACTTGCATGTGATAGCAAGTGAAGAAGAGCAAGTTGAAGGAAATACTGGTGGTGTCTTTGAATCAGCTTATGACCATTACCAAAGTGATTATGTTGGTAATGATTCCAATGTGTTTGTACCTCCTCTTGTTGAAGATTTGGTGATGGATAATTCTCCTCTTGTTGCTGTCCAAACTCCTCAAGAGTTTTCACAAGATGAATTTATGACAAGTGATCAAGAAGACCTTTTTGGCATGCATATGAATGTTCATGATGAGATCAGAAATACACCTATAGATGATGGGTTCATTGAAGATAAGGATGATAAAGTTTTCCAAACAGCTAGCACTAGAGATTCTTTACTTCATTACAATGATGGTGTCAAGGGTGGTTTTGGGTTTGATCTTCAAACCAAGCCATTAGAGGGAGGTATTCATGAAGATATCAATTTAAGTGAATTGAGTGGTGACCTATTCAAAGAGTCAACCCTCCAAGAGAAGCACGAAGAGCACTTTCCTTTTGATCAAAACAATCAATCCTCTAGCACTTGGGATCCAGGAGTGAAGGCATTTAGTGATGACAAAGGAACTGTGTGGGATGAGTTTCCCTTTGATCCTGATGAAGTTCAAAATTCTGATTGCTTTGCAAGCTATGAGGGGGCTGCTATAACCTTTGATCATGAAGACAGTGAAGTGGAAATGGAGCTTAAAGACCATATGGCTCTTGAAGATGGAAAGTTTGATGGAGTTCCTAAACACAAATCCGATTTATCAATGCTTGAAGCTGGTTGTAAGCATTGGGTTGAAGAATTTGTGGAGTCTAATCCTCTCCATGACATTGAGCATTCTCCTCTAGTTGATGGTGAAAGACAAGAAGGTTGGAGCAGCTATGATGGCAGCAAAGACACAAAACAAAGTTCTGATTTTGAAAAGCAGCCAACCAGCAATCTACCATCTTTGCAAATTCTTGAGTGGGAAGGTCAAGTCAAAGAGTCCTTTAAGAGGGAAGTGCGAGTTCTATCCCAGTTTGATCGCACTCACAGTTTGGTTGAAGATTTCTACTGGAAGGCTCAACTTGAAGAGAGAAGAAGAGGAGTTAGGGATGAAGTTGCTCTCCCCAACTTGCAGCTTATCAGAGACTCTTTGGAGACATTGAAATCTGATTGCATACACTTGATTGAAGATCGGGATCATGCCATTGAACTTGCAAAGAAGACCTTCAGTGCTTTCCAAGGAAAAGAGAGAAAGGTTGATGAGCTTACTTATGAGCTTGAATCAACAAAGGCTATGTTAGAAGAAACTCAAGTAGCATTAATGGAGGTAGAAGATCAGCTTGTTGATTTCAAACTTTCTAAGGAACAAGAGAATGCACAAAGAGCTGAAGAAATCAAACAAGTAATTGAGGAGCTTGATAGTCTTCAAGGGGAGTTTGATCTTGAAAGTGTCTCAAGAAAATCAGAAGTTGCATGTGCTGATTTGGAGCAGCAAGATGAAAAGGATGGCTTTCAAGTTTATGACAATCCTCTCTTTGAAGTGGGTGTTGAGGAAACTTATGATAATCCTATTTTTGTGATGGAAGATGAAACATCAATTGATAATAGCATGAAATGGGATCTTGATGAAGTTTCTCGACACAATATGGAATGTGATTTTCAGCTTATTGAAGATTTGCAAGCCGAACATGAGGGAGATTCGCTCCTGGAAATTGGTAATCTTCCAAGAAGATTGTTTGATCAAGAATGCTTAAGAGGGATTGAGGATGTCGTCTTCACTTTGGAAAATGGACCAAAATATGGTGTTTGCACTCTTGTCAATCCATTCCTTGGGTTGAGTGATGGTAGTTTGTTCTGGGAGTTGAATTTGAAGTCATCTTATGTTTCATGCTCCAGTGTTCCTAAAGCTTTCATGGATAGGTTTCAGAGGTTCATTAGAGGGAATGCCAATTTTACAAGTATGCACTTGATTTTGATCAGCACTCAGAGATGTGCTATGTTTTCTTGCCGGAGTGTTGGAGATTATTTTCAGTTGGCTATCTGTTGATGTGTTTTTTCGTGACCGCACCAAACAGCGGAACAAAGTTTCCCAACGGATACCCTATTCCCTCTTGAACAAAGTATTCAACATGCTAAGATTGCGAGTAAGATCATGTTTTCAACTCCAAGGTTCCTTAAATGCGAATAGACTCAGTTTGGTTGATGTGTATATGCTGTGTTCTTACGAGGGGACTTACGCAATTGTTCAGACTTCTCACAGTTAGCAGCAGATATATGATTTGAAGGGATTCTTGCGTGTAAGATTTGGCAATGTAGCTTGTTTTCCTAAAAAACTAGTCAGAAATATACAGAAAGTAAAAGAGTATAAGGCCTAAGAAACTTATATTCTACTCTAAATGCAAGATATGTGGGGCTTCGTTTCAATAGACTTCAACCAGATTTCACCTAGCCTCACGTCGGACAGCCTCAGTAAAATCGGTGCAATCTTCAAAGGGGCAACAAAAGATGTTCAAATTATGATTTAGCATACATACACCATCACAACGACACATATAAGTATATAAATCACAACCGAAGTTAGATTCAAGATAATCTCCAGTTGACCACACAAGGCAAACTTATCATCAACAAGTTGCTAGTGGTATGGGATAAAGAAGCTACCTCAACAAAATACCACACATCGAAGTAAACTACTCGCATGAAATTAAGCTACTTGGATTCAAAAGGAAGAAGAGACCTTGCTAGCTATTCATGACAAGACGAATTCCACCATCAATGAAAAGATCTATTATCATGAAAAGTATTACACAACAATCTCCTCAAAAGTTTTCAAAGGGAAAACTTTCTTTCTCCTCCACACTATGCAAAATGTCTACGATGCTCTACTCTCTAGCTCTAGCTCTAATGCTAATGTCCAATCCCACACAATGTCTACTGTCTAATGTTCTAATGAATTACAAATGAGGGGGACTCCCCCTTTTATAGCTAGCCAAGTCCCAAAAGACGGCTAGGGTTAGAATTAATAGAGTGGCCAGAATCGTGCCACCTCAGCCCTAACCCTAAAAACTGCCAGAATAGGGAGTGGTACTTTAAATGAATCAAAGATTCCCACTCACTCCCAAAATAGCAAAGGTAATAAATGCCCATATTCAGTCTTCTAGAAGATCCTCGTCCAGTAGTGTGTTCCCATTTGCCTTCTCTCTGACTGCCAACTCAACAAATCTGCCAAGTACGGCCTCAACCTCCTGAACTGAAATCGGTGGAACACAATCTAACTGAAACTCTAATACTGTGACTGAATGTTCATGCCTTGTACAAGATTTTCTCCAAGCAATCAAGGAGTCCTGCGTGTTTTGGATCAAAGTGGAGAAAGTAGAAGTATTCTCGAAATCATCCTGTACAAAGGTCTTAACGTCTGCGAAGAAAGGCACCAGCAAACCCCTCAAATTATCAAAATTAACTTCATCTGGATTCAGCCGCCTAGCAAATATGGCCTCGAAGGTATTCTGAACTCCATCTATAATGTTGGCCATAGCCTTGTGTACTCTAGCTGAATCCGCCTGTGCCACATCGAAGAAGCCACGCCCTGTGATAGCTAAAGAATACCACCGAGAGAAATCATATCGGTCATTCGCCTGAATGACGCCTCCATCAATTAGCAACTGCAATGGCACATGCCTCAATACCTCAAGACGCTGGATCACCTTACTCTGATAGATAGAGGCATCGCCCCAAGCATGATCCACTGCATCCATCCGTGTCAAAATACTAGAGGCCTGCTGAAAGGCAGAAGTAAGGTCCTCCATAAATTTCTCTCTCTCCACACGAACTCCTGTGACCCATTTATCTGCCTCCTGTGCCATCCTCCCCAACTCTACTAAGCCGCTGATCGACTCTCTAGGAATATGTTGGAGGCTCTATCACTGGTACATCTTGCCCTCGAGAACGAGATAACTGCTGCATATCCAATTAAGGCTTTGTGTTCTCATTTCAACCTTTTGTATTTTCCTTCTTTCTTGAACAACCTATCCTTGAGGGCAAGGAAGGAGTTATCACACTCCTCAACAATCTGTGCACCAGTAGGGCATCCCAAGTCCAAAGTCATGACCACATAATTCTCAGGAACTGCTTCATTCCGGTCACTCAACTCTTGGAACAGCAACGTGAAGAGTACGAGAGCCATCCTCCTCAGTGGATATCTTCGAAAATTTTCTAGCTTTCTTCTTCTGTGGAGGGGCACTGATCCGGTTCAAGAACTCCTCCATCTCAACTGCTGGATCAATTTCCTCACTAGGGCTTCTCCTCATCCTATCTTTAAGCCAATCGAGCACCTCATACTGTATGTCAAAGGGCTGCTGCTCCTGTGCCTCCACTTCTCTAACTTGTTCAACTTCTTCATCATTCTGGCGAGGTTCATCATCCTCAAGTGGTTGAGTATCACCTGACACTATATCATCATCATCGTTCATGGCCTCCTCTAATTCCTGCTGAAACTAAGGGTCAGTAATAGTCCCCTCATCATCCTGCTGATCAATCCTAACAGGTACGTTGGTGCTCTGGCCAATCGACTCTCTCCGTGGAGGCTGAATATCATCCTGTACTACTGGTACCTGATTCACTGCAATCCTCTGATCAGCAAACAAAGACACCTCCTGTATACTTGGAGAACGTGTCTCCAATGGTGTTGCAATTGTAATCCGTGGAGGTTCTGGCTGAGTGGGCTCCTGTCTAACTATTTCCTTCTTCCTGGACTCTGGACCTCTTGTAATCTGTTTCTTTCTGCCAGTGGTGGGCGTCGTGTGATCTCCCATCAAATTGTAAGTCAAGGCAATTGACCTACTCTTTAGCCTGTTCACCCGTCTATCAACCCATGCTCTGGTAAATGTCATGACCGGGATAGAAAGTGTATCCAAATCTACAACCTCGGGCTCTGACCAATCCACGGGTGGAAGTGGAGTATCTCGAACAGCTGCATAATCCGGATGGACTACATCCATATCCTCATTGACCTGGTTCGGAACTGGCACAACCTCACACTCCCTGATCAAGGTAATAGGCAATCGAGAGAACATCCTCTTCCTTCAATTTCATCAACTGCATCAGTCCAATAGTCCTCTATGGTGGCCTTATGTTTGAACTCCTCCGACAGAACCCAATTGATGTTATGATGCGGGTCATAGTGTTGTCGACTTGTATGATATGAGAAATGATAAAACTGAAGTTCACTTTCAGCCTCTCTAGCTGCCTGTATAGAAGGACATACCTCATCCGAGTTGCCCATTACGATTGGAAATTCTATCCCTCCCTTTTTCTTCTTCTTTTGAATTTTATCAAAGGCCAACAACTGTCTAGATATCTCTAGCATCAATATTCTATCTGTCGGGTACTTAGGTAGCCTATAAGGGTATGATGAGAAACCTTGCAGCCTAACATAAGAAAATCTCGGAAACTATATGAACCAGCACCCATACCTTTCAATTAACTCCTGGGCATCCCTCGAGATTCTGTGTTGCAACCGCTCCTGAAGCAGCCTCGTGATGTACATGGTGAAAGAATTGTTGACACGTTTGTAGTGGGTTGTGCTCGATAGGTGCAACTGTGGACAGGCATCAAAGATCTTAAACTGGTGGGAGCCACAACCGATAGGTTCCTTGTAAGAAATCCCCCTGTACTTTGTCATCCGTGCCAACATATAAATGATATAGGAACTCATGTAAAAAGTCTTCGTTCTCCTCAGGCTCAGGAGCTGCTCATGTAGATTATCACTGATCATCTCGGCCCAATTAACATAATCCTTCCCTTCCAGCACCAGGTTGATGTAGTAAAACATCCAGGGCTCAAAAATAAATGACTGTGCACAGCCACCAACCCTGCTCAGCATCATGATGAGGTCACAATATTCCTGCTTCAAGTCATCCGCTATGATCTATTTGGGCAACTTCGTTCGAGAAGGCTTGGGAGTGCTCATCCAGTGGGTGTTAATTGTATCCATGCATCGCTCAAAAGCAGAAGCATACATACGCTCAGCTCGTTCTCTGGACTTATAAATCATATTTCTGTGCACCAGGATCCCGAAAGCTTCACCAATGGCTGCCGGAGTAAGATTAGCTAGCACTTGGCCATCTGGTGACATGATCGACCGGTGTTCCTTCTCGTAGCAATTAGCACACTCCATCATCAGCTCCGAGCATTGAATAGCTGGCGGGAAACCAGCAGCTGCATATAATCCACTTCGGACAATGTTGTGCGAAGTGACTGAAGCCCGATGACTTCCAATTCCAAACATCCTGTTCTTGAAGGTTTCTAGGTTGATGGAGCCCAGATTAGTGTCTGTCAACTTGCCCAATTTTGAAATGAATTTCGACTCTGGCATGAACGTTTTGCTCAGTTTCTTGATCACAGCTTGTCTGGAGGCGCCATTGTCCTTTCCAGTTGTCCTCGCTTCAGCCATCTGCAAACAATAACATCCATCAGCAATTTAATTCATAAAAATAAAATTAGGCATTGTGTGTAGGGGCTGTAGTCGACTTTAGAAGCTGCAATAACTTTCGTGTTTGCAAACCTCAGCTTCTTTTCTTGAACTTCAACACTTAGAACAGATTTCTAAGTAAATTTCGGTGGCTTCACTACTTCAGCAATTTGAACTTCACACTTTATATCAGCAATCAGCAATCTTGTAATCCACACTTTGAAAACTCAGCAATTCTCTTCACTTCAAGGCGTCCCTTCCAACTGGCAACTCCTACTTCAGCAATGAATCCAACTTCAGCCTCAACACTAGCAAAGTCGTACCTCTGAGCACAAGCAACTTCTATCTTCAGCAAAAACTTCGTTAACCAGCAAGGGCGTACTTCTCCAGCAACTCAAGGCATCCCTCCAGCAGCTCCAACAACTTCAAACTTCGAACTCTTCAAGCAACAACTCACTGCAACACCTCACTACTTCACTTAGAGAGAATTTGACTTCCTCAGCTGTGAAAAATAAGTGAGAGATCTCTCCATTTTATAGCTCAAAATTGAATTCTAGAAGAAGCCAATTATAGCCAGTGCATTAAACTTCCACTACTCTGCTTCAAAAATTTAAATTTTCCTTCTCTGGTATTTCTGACACTTGTCTCCAGTCGTCGGGAATCTTGTTCTTCTAGAAACTTGACTTTGACTGGCGTCTTTGAATTTGTTTTCGAGAAATTTAATTTAAATTCCTCCTTTTAACTCACCAGCCGGAGCTTTGTCACTTGAATTTGAATTTATTTCTTCATCATCTCTGGAAAATTCATCCTCGAAGAATTCAACCAAAGTCATCTAGGCAACTGACTTCAAATTCATCATTCGAAGGAAATTCATTTTGAAAACACATTTTATTCAAATTTGCCTTAGAAAATTTTAAATTCTCCCTTAGGAAAATTCACAAATTAAGCACTGATTAAATTCTTCACTGGAAAAGTGTTGGCGAAGTGCGGAAGACTTGGAAATCCATCTATCATCGCGAACGTCCAGTACCCAGAAGAGAATTTTCTTCAGAATGTCTCGAATCCATGGGTACCCAACGAACGGGTTCATTTAATTTTTCAATTTTGAACCTTAGAAAATATTATTTTCACCATTTAAATTCATTCTTCGCCTGTGATCATTCTGCGTTGCTCCAGCTTGAAGAAACTTGAATTCATCTTGCATTATCACCTACCTCTGACTTCATCACTGAGAGAATTTGCTCGTGCTTCGGAAAGTTTCATCACCCTGAGCTCCAGGCATATTTTCTAAGAAAATATTTGCCTTAGAAAATATTTTAATCATCTCTTGCACTCTTGAAAAATTTTGGTTCGCTTGCCAGTGTGAGAAGTATCATCTTCACTTAGAAAGATTTCGAGAGGATGTCTGGCACATTTTATTTCTCACTTCACTCCACACTTGAAAATATTTATTTAAAAACCCAACGCCTTAGAGGTATTTATCCTTTTATTTTGCTTTCACTCACCACCTTAGGCGTATATTATACTTGAAGAAAATCACGCCTTGGCACTTTATCTCACACACATTACTTGTGATGTCCCCATGCTAGTCAGCACAACTGGTGACGAGGTTAGCCTATTATTCGATCCTCGTAGGCTGACAGGAGTGTGCAGAGGATCATCTGGGGCAGTTACTCAGTGTTTGGTAGCTCCAATTTTGCAGTTGTGTCAGATTGGGCCTTCGCAGAATCTTCCAGAGTGCATTTTCGGGAACTTTCTATTTTTGAAAGTTAGGTCAGGCGGAAGCTGCTATTTTGGGTAGGGCACCTGGTTCAACTATTCAGCTCAGAGTCGACCCAGTTCAGCAGTTTGATGATCAGACGGAGAAATAAAGAGTATTTAATGATTTATTAAATATTTAATATTCTGACTTTATATTAAAGTCACTTTATTGAAATATTGAAATATTTAATTAAATTGGCCTGTTATAAAGTATTTATTATACTTTATAATAAAGTATTAATTTTTGACTTAGTGAATATTTATTATTCATTAAATTGAGGTGCCATTTAATTATTAAATATTTCTCCTAAAGTAAAAGGGCGAATTAAATCATTTTATTAAATGATTATTTTAAATGGAGATTGGGTCGAATTTCTCAAAGGAGTATTTATTATTCAGTCAAGGAAAAATCGAACGATTATGAGATTATTATTCGACTTTGTCTTTTTGCTCTGAGCATTAGAGTTTGCAAACCCTAGGGTTTCTGGCAGACAGACGTTTCTGGAGAACGAAAACTCTTCAGAGATTAGGCAGATTGAGGCTGTGCAATACCAGCTGAAGCTTGCACTTGGTGATTTCACACAGGGATCACAGATTGGGCTTACTCATTGATTCTGGTAGAGATTTACAGAGATATTCATCAGTTGATACAGGCGACTTGTTTCAGAGATCATTCTTCAGAGTCTTGGCACATTTACCAAGGTGCCGTACCTCACTAGATGCTGCTGTACAGGCCGTACCAGCAAAGGCTGTACTTTCTCATCAGAAGAATTCACTCAGGCTTTTGATCTCCAGTCTTTGGTAGTAGGGGCGCCTAGGGTTCTGGAAGTTATTCCTCTGATTTCGAGCTTGGATATTGAATATTTGGAGCTGGCCGTACTATTTCACATTTCCCAAGGCGGCTGCAAAGAAATCAGGTTTTCTTGTTGAAATAAATTTATATTCAATTCATACATTGTATTTCTTTATTGTAAAAGCTCTTAAAAATAAATATGATGATGCGCCCATGTTCTCTAAGCATTTCTGAGCTTATTGCATGAAGTATAGAATTTATTTGAATTTATTTAGCCTTTTAGAAGAAAATCGCAGCTTTTACATTTTGTCTGAAAACTCATCAAAACACAAAAAAAACCAAAAAATTGCAAAAAACACCAAATCTCAGTTAGGGTTTCGAATTGAGAACCATCAGGGTTCTTACATTACTTCACACGCCTTAGGAAATTTTCCAACGCCTTACACCTTGAGTGCGCCTAGCTTTTACCATCTTTTCACCACGTCTAGGCAATATTTTTTTACCTCATTTACCACCTTTATTCATCTTTTACCATCCAAACTTGGGCGCATTTGAGCATATCCACCGGATGACCTTTCAACTTCAATTTTTTGTCTTGACATGCACTAGTTTGGGCGCATTTCACCCCTTGAGGAGGACGAACTCCTTTGACTTGTTGACTAGCTTTTACCTTGAGCGCATTTTGATGCATGAGAAGGATAAAATGTGTTGACTTATTGACTTCCTCTTCCTTTGGGCGCATTTTGATGTAGCTGGTGGATAAACTCATGACAACGCCTCAGGAGTGACTCTTCACCTTCCAATTTTTGTCCTCACATGCATGCATTTGGGCGCATTTTGCCCCTTGAGTAGGATGAAAAGTTTGACTTTGCTTTGACCTTCCTTGCCTTGGGCGCATTTTGCTAGGCCTGCTGGATGAACTTTGCAAGTTGGGCGCATTTGGAGGGGTGAGGCGGATTTCTTATACTTAGAAAAAATTTCAATCTTCTTGAGTTTCCCTTGGGCGCATTTTGGCCTACCTGCAGGATAAAACTCATTGTCTTCTCTTTGACTTTTTCATCTTGGGCGCATTTTGCCCTGTGTGAAGGACGAGCTTCATGACCTTGAAATTTTCCATGCCTCCTCACTAGCTGGGTGCATTTTGCCATGTCTTCTGGATAAAGTTCCAGACTTAGAACTTTTTTCATCATTTTCGCCAGCTTACGTGCCTTGCTATTTATAGTAAGTCTTCTGAATTTGCATTTCTGAAGCCCGGAATGACTCGAAACTTTGCGCACTGCATCCTCATAGCTTTGTCGTCCTGCCGACACTGCCATTTTTAATCACCCTGCTATTTTTAGCATGTTTCTGGTGGTGGTTTACTATAAATAGTAACCTCATGTTTCTGATAGCTCCCATGCTCCGATCGTCTTGAAAATTTAATGAGGCGCTCCTCACCACGTGACCTGCTGGCTGACTCCAGCGCATGCACTCAATTTACTATTTTTAGCCAGTTTCCAAATTGACTTACTGTAAATAGTAAGTGCTCCGTTCGACTTGAAATTTTACCAGCAGATAGCCTGAAGGACGTTGATCGCGGTGGTGTACACCGGTTTTTGAAATTTTTGACCTCTTACGCCTATTTTTAGGCCCTGAAGCTGAAACCCTAATTCGCTCTGCATGCATATCAAATGATCTCTGTTTCCCTTCGTTTTTGTGGCACTGCGATCAGTTCGTGAATCTGAACTGCTGGGAAGCGGCTGCCGGGACACACCTGTTAAAAATAGCAAGTTCCTTACTGAGTGAGTATCTCCATTTGCATGTCACACCATCGCGAAGCTCTCGAAAAACCCATCAGGAATCTCCCGACATGCAAAAGAAATCCTGACATGCAAACCCTAAAAATAGCCTCGGAAGGCTGAACTCTGAAAGTTGTTGTCTCGCTTTGCATGTTATATCATCGCGAAGGTCTCGAAAAACCCAGAAGGAATATGCCAACATGCAAAGAAAAACTCTGCATCTGAACCCTGAAATTCGTGCCGAAAGCCGAACTGCTAAAAATAGTAAGTTGTCCGTTTTCGCTCAAATTTTGCACGCAAGCAGCCTGATATGCTCTGAATGCCGTGTGACTGTCGGAATCTTAAAATAGCTGATAGATTGCCCTGAATTGTGCACTTACTAAAAATAGTAAGTACCTCAGAATCTGATGAAACTTGGTTGGAAGTCTGCTGGAAGCACACTAACACAAACGTTAACCTCAATTTTCAATTTATAGACCTTATTCGACCTTAGACTGACCAGAAACGATGAAACCCTAATTTCAGACTTGGCCAATTTTACATTTAAACTCACTGATGGGCGCAACCCCCGAAAGGCGGACACCAGAAAAGAGACAGAGCAAGGGAGAGAGAAGAAAACCCAAGCCAAAAGACCGGAACGGAGCAAAAATTAGGGGGTCCCCATCTTGAATGGGGCGATGTGTGAAAAGGTCACAACACTATCCAAGCTTGGGATTCTCAACATGGGTTGATGGAGCTTACCGTTTGTGGAAAGAAGAATTTATGGAGGAATAAGGATCAAATTTTCAGACTTTTTGGTGTTGTTCCCTTCTTTAGCAGCTTCTTGATGGTTCCATTTGTTCATCAACAAATGGATTGGAGAGAGATTTTGAGTATGGGATGGAGAGATGAACGATTGGTTGCTCTTGGGAGTGATCCTCGGCTAAGACTAGGGCAAATTTGGAGACACGAGTTTGCTGATTGGAGGCAGACCAGCCACCCTACTTGTGCAGTTACCCTCGTTTGGGAGAGTTTGTTCATCACTACTTGTCGAAGAGGTGGTAATTTTCAGTTGGAGATTGCTCTAGTGCGTTTTCCTGCCACTTTTGAGGAGTCACCTTGCAGCTCGATGGTCATCTCACATGCTCACACTTGCGAATTTGAGTGGTGTTGTTGTTTTCCTTTGTGTAGGACTCTTGAATTAGACTGCACTACGCTGACTCCAGCCTTGATCAGCAGCAATCATTTGTTCCTTCACACCTTTCCTACTCTCCAAGTTCATCTTATGATGGTTTGTGATGTAAACTTTGATAGTTTACTCTTAGTGTTGGTTCAGGACTGCGGATTTTCACATGCTTTGGTTCACCACTTTGAGGCTCTTGGAGTGAGAACTGTAAGAGTTTTTAGAAATCTTCATGGTTGCACCAGAATAATTCAGGGGAGGCATAGTAGATTCATGTGGAGTCATGAGCTCTTGCAAAGGATTGCTTCTCTCTTTGCAAGAAGTTTTGGAGAGGTCACATTTGCAAACACGGCTGTGTTAGATACCTTATGGAGGCATGTTGAGGATTACAGTTTTGAGTTGAGTATCCTATCTTTCTTCTTGCCTAGAATTATGATTGACAGTGGTGTGGTTGATACTGTTGATTCGGGGCATCATGGACAGGAGATATTGCATGATATAGATCTTAGTCCTTTAAGATCTTTGCGTTTGATTATCATGGATGGTAACACTTTGGAGTTACAAGGGAGGTTAGTGCAGCATTGGCATGATGTTTTCACTAATGTGAACAGAATGGTGCAGCAGTGGCATGGTGGGTCCTTCCTGAGATGGATTTGGGAACCTGGGATCATACTTGTTTTGGTATGGATCAGTTTTAAATTTTCTGGAGTTATGGCGATATTGCTTGAGGACAAGCAATTTTGGGAAGGGCGGACTGTAATGTCCCCTGTTTTTAGCACTTCACTTTTCAGTGATTGATAGCCTATTCCCAGTGTGCTGTCAGCCAGTCAGTGGCAGAATTAGGGTTTCCGACTGCTTGATGGGTTCTCTTGAAGATTCAGGGTTTTGCTTGTTGGAGTTTGGGTGTTTGGATTCTGGATTCCTTCTGGGTTTTCAGAGAGCTTCGCAGAGGTATGACTTGCAACTGCGTCGGGCAACCTTTCCGAACTTACTATTTTTAGTAAGTTATGATGGCTACATCTCGGAGTTTGGGATTTTGGATTTTGGATTCTTTCTGGGTTTTCTGAGAGCTTCGCGGTGGTATGGTCAGTTTGGCATTTCGGGCAACTTCATGAATTTACTATTTTTAGTAAATTCTATTTTTAGCAGTGGTCCAGTCAGCACCAGCTCCGTCAACTTTCCTCTTCTGGCAATTCATTGGGTAATTCTGATTTTTGGCTTAAGGGGTTCATTTTGGAGAAATAAGTACTTTAAAGACAATAATGTTTTATTTTATAAAATAACCCCTTGTCCTAGTAATATGACTTTAAGTTGTTTTAAAGAAGGGGACCTTGAGGGGTATTTTCTCATGAAGAAATATTTTTATATTTCTAAAGTCAAATTGCTTGAGGAAATTGGACGCCAACTTAAGGAGAGAAATATTTTATTTAAATGTTTTATTTTGCCTTCAAAAAGGGACGCCACTTTGGAGGGATAAGGAGTCAACTTCAAATTTGAAATGCTTTGACCTTGGTTTGGGCGCCCTTCTAGATGCTTTTGGAAGATTCTTCTCAAGTCTATAAAAGGAGGCTTCTATTCTTCATTTGGCATCTTATTTTCTATCATACTGTTATGCTGCTGAAATACTTTCAGAGTTACTTCGAGGGATGCATACCTCCTAGCCATTTCTCTTGGTTTCGTGCTTGAAAGATAGCACCTAGCTAAGGCTTCAGAGACTGCTTTTCATCCAGACAAGCAGACAGATCATCAAGGTTGAAGATTTCAAAGATTTTGTCAGTTTTGCATTTGCTGGTTAGGGTTTGGCTGAAGTAGAAATCTGCTCATAAGTCTTTGCATGAATTTTTGTTGGTTCTGGGTACTTTACAAATGGCTTCCTCATCCTAGGGTGCCCCTCTTTGGTGAGTTCCAGATTTTATTATTGAGTGTATGATTTTATCTTCTCTAAATCGCCCTTCTCCTTGGCCATACCATTCTGGGCTGTCTTGGGAAGTGTGCCAAAAAATAATATCACAGTTTGTCAGTAGTTTCTCAGTTAGGTTTTCATTGTTAGCATTCTAGCTCTCGTTTGCATCTGGTTTTAAGTGATTTGGTTGGGTTTTGAGTGAGTTATGAGCTTTTTAGTGGGTTACTGTGTTGCTGGTTGGTGTTTCCAGAATTGCTGATTTTATATCAGACTTCCAGAAGTTCAGTTCAAGCATTGTTTTATCAATATTGTGAAGTCAAATAAGTCGGAACAACATTCTATCAGTTGTTGCTTTGGTTTAATAGTTTGTAACACTTTGTAATCTACAGATTGTGCATTGTAAGGCTGTTAATAGTAGTACTATTTCAGTCATTTTTATATTCTGCAATTACTTAGTTTTAGAGCAGCAAACCTAATTATCTTTGGACGGTTTACCGCCAGAGATGGGTGAATGAACTACACACTTAAAGTTCTTGGATGGTATTCCGCCAAGAAGGGAATTAAAGCTTTGCACTTCTTACATTGTATTCGCTCCCGTTGAATAAGTGGTAGAGCTTTCTTTCAGCATTGTATTTACTTTTGTTACTCCGCCAGATGGTCGCTACTTGCCCTACTTGGGTTTGAAAGCACATCCGTGGTGTTGAGTCTTTCAGCATTGTATTTATTTTATGTTACTCCGTCATATGGTAGCTACTTACCCTACTCGGGTCGGAAAGCACATTCTTGGCGTTGAGTCTTTCTTTAATTATTGGTTATGAGTTGAGCTGACCTTTAACGGGTTCTTGTTGTACTGGATTGTTCATTGTAAAATTTGAAAAAATTTGGTCCGGTTCATTACAAAAATCACCTTGAGTCAACTACAGTCTTGCAATGCATGCAAGATTTATTGCTAAACCCTAACAAAGCAAACTATACAGTTAACTGGAAAACTACCATCAGTTAACCGGTACAAACTACTCTAAGTGGACAATGTGCAAGTATGCACGTCCTTATTTAAAGCAACTTAACTGGAAACTACTTCAGTTAACGAAAACCCTAAAAGCTAACTCCAAGTCCTGTGATATTTATGAGGAGAAGATAGGCATGTGAGAACTCACCGTCAGAACTGAAGGTGGAACTCAAGTTCTGAGAGATGCTTCTGGTTCTATCCTTGTAAACAATGGCAGGTCACTACTGACTGATCACTCTAGATCATCACTGTCCATCACGTTGTCCAGGAATTGATTGATGGCACTATCTTCTGGCACTTTGACATTCTCCACCATGATGACCTGCCTCTGGCACTCAACATCACCATTCTTAACTGCTTTCTGGCAATTTCTGACTTCTTCAGTTGCTTTATTGAAACTAACAATCATCCCTGTGATGTGGTCAAGTTTAGACGCATCAGGATTGTCTTGTAGATAACCACGAATTAGCTGCTCAAACTCAGCCTGAATTGCCTGTAGATCACTGTAGGTACCATCTTCACAAAGATAATGGCACGGGATTTGAGTGACTTTGGCGGCTCTGTAAATGGAGTGATGATCTCTGTTCCTCACACGAACTCACTGCACACATAGAATTCCAACAGTGTCCAATCCGCGTCTACGCCTGTCAAATTGTTTGAATCAATCCCCGAATGTGCTTGATCTTCATTGTCAGCTGTTCTATTGAAAACATGAATTAAGACTGATTTGGTCTTGAATTTAGTCTGGTTGAACAACATTTTGAATAACTTGCCTGTTGACTGTGAACACGGCTATGTTTTGACAACTTTCTCTGGAAAGCCAAAATGTCACCCGATGAGGCTAAAAATAACCTGTCAGAGAGTAGTTTTCACCAAAAATTTTGAGACGTGGGTTTTGTGTAGAAAAAAATTCTAAGACAACCCACAACATCAAAATTGTGAAAAAATGCCGTTTCACTTGACATGCAAAGACTTTTCAGTCGAGAACAATAGTGGTTTTAGAGCTTCTGGGGTAATTTTTTTTCGAGAAAATATAGAACATGGGTTTTGTGCACAACGGAATTCTAAGCCAACCGAGATGGTGCATTTTTCAAAAAGATGTGATTTTGGCCCACATGCAAAGAAATCTTAAAAAAAACAAGCACAGAGCTTCAGAATGAAGGCTGCGGGGCAATTTTCTCGAAAAAATCTAAGATATGGGTTTTGCTGCTGATGCTGAAATATGCTAACCCAGATGGTCAGATTCTGAATATTTTGCCGTTTTCTTTGACATGCGAAGAAATTTAAGACCAGAAATAGAAGAAATAAGACAGAAGATAGAAGGTTTTGTTTGTTCTGCTTCTTTAGAATTCGCCTATCTCTGACTTGGATTTGATGTAACTTGCATGCAAATTGAAAGCAAAGTCTAGAATCGCCTTCTCCTCAACAATCTGAATCTGATGCCACAAAAAATACTGAAATCTGACACCTGTAGCACCTTGAATCCTCAAATGCATGAAGAAATTGCCATGTTTTGAGCTCTGAATGGTACAACTTGCTCAAGAATGGAGAAATAAGGATGATTTTTTTCTTTAAATAAATAAAATTCATTTAAAATTCGTCCATCTTCTCAAACTCAAAGCGCACCTATTTATTTGGCAGTTAACTGAGCCTCAAATTAGGGCGTATGCTTAACTAAGCCTTCAAAATGGATGCCTAGAATGTGATTGGCTGTGAACTGGAGCTTAAAATACCCTAAATAAAATGCCATGCTTTGAGACTTTTAGATAAAAATCCTAACTAGGGCGCCATGCTTAGAAACTCTAGTTGAAAATCCAAACTAGGTCGCCATGCATAAAAGCTTTAGTTAATTTTTGACATGCACTTCAGTTAAGTGGACATGCAAAATAATAACTCAACATGCAAAGCTAGTTAATTGAACATGCAATTTAGTTAACTCAACATGCAAAACTGAAAAAGCACTTGACATGCAAAGATGTTAACTGGAGATGACAACCCATAAATTGTTCTCAACTGAAAGTCAAAATTCAAATATTCAAATAAAATTTAAAATTCCTCTTTTAGGCGCACATGTGATTTTGAGTTTGAAAAATCAACTTTGGCTATTGGTATTTTTCTCTAGACTTAAACCATTTTTTATGAAAACTAGATTTTGAACCTCTCCGGAGCCTCTGTTCAATCCCTAACACTGGCTGACTGACCTCATCGATTGATTGGCTGACAGTTGCATTGCAGAGTAGGACAAAAACTGATCAAAAGACTCCTTTAGATTGTAGACCATAAAACTAAGATCTGAGGGCTCAAAAATCCAAGTGCCCTTTGCAAAAGCTACGCTTTTTCTCAGATAGCCAAACTTTCTCCATCTTCATCTCGTACGAAGGGAAAATTGAATCCTCCATATCTTCTGTCTAACAAAGTTTTAGGATTGGATAACTAGATCACTACGGAGCTGACTTCATTCCACACAATAGTTCCAAGACAACATTTCTTCAAATTCCAACATCCAAGGGTTGAAAAACAAGGGCGCCTTTTTGAAAAGGTGCTCCTTTTACTCCAGAAAACCATTTTCTCAACTGGCCAAAATATCACTAAAACTCCGACTGCAGGCTGACAAGTCAACTTTTGACCTAATGGAGACAGGCAACAGAGAGATGAATGCAACACGGACAGGCTGAATATCAGAGATCACCAAATAGAGGACATTAAAGGCCTCGAAAACTCAAGCGCCTTTTTGAAAATGTGCTCTTTTGCTTTATTCACGACCTCAAAATCAAGATTTAACCCTGTGTTCGCCTCCTCATCTCGACTTCTCAGCAACTCTGATTGACGTATTGAAGGGTGCAACGTGAAGCTGGACTGAGCATGAAAAAACCTTAAAGGTGTCATTTGATCTGAATCCTCCGTTTACGGCCTCAAAAAGATGGGAGCCCCTGGGATAGACTGCTTGTTTTTGCTTGCAATGTTAGTCATTTTCTCGTTTCTCTCATTTTCTGTTGTATCTCACGTAACTTGAGCAAAACAGGTCCGTTTGATAGGCTTGATAGCTCATTGCGAAGCTGACGTGATGTCAAACAAATGTTTTTTGGAGGTGACAAACCCTAAAATCAAGGGAGCCTTTTTCAAAAAGTGCTCTTTGCTCCAGAGTAAGAAAAATTTGATGATTTTCCTTCAAATTTTTTATTTTCTCAAAAATCTCCAGTATTAGATTGATATCAAACTGACATAAGCTCCATACTTAAAAATCCCAAAAACCATCTTTTGACATCACTTTAACTAGGTTTAGACTATTTTTAGCAAAATGCCTTAGTGAAGCAAATTTTTTTGTTTGGGTACAACACTATGGAAGAAGTATCAAGATGATCAATCTCTCCTTCACCTAACTTCTCTATTACAATCTCTTCAATAAGTAATTCCCCAACAGAAGAAAGTGCTTCATCTACAAATGTCTCAAGTTCTTTATCAGAGGAAAAGATGAAGGACAGAGAGAAGAAGTCTCCCCTATACTTTGCTCAGGCAAAAGGATATTACATTCCCTTTCACAATGAGATTCTACCTCTTCCCTTTGATCAAATAGAAGTAGAGCACAATCCCTTTCACTAAAATTCTCCAAAAATTGTGCTAATGCAGATTGATTAACAAGACCAACGGTTAGCATTGAAGCACAATTATTGGTTTGTTGGATACTTACACACTTGATCAAAGGAACAAGAAGGCGAAGAGAATTGAAAAATGAATTTATTGACAGTAGGCTTTCGCATCCTTCAGGTAATGTAATAGTAGAACTTTTATGCATAAAGGGAGACTCCTTTGTAGTTGATACACAGACTAGATTATCTGAAGAAGCAGACTCCAAATTAATAACAGATCCACCCTTGATACTTCCTTTTTGTAGATCTTGACCCATAACAAAAACAACCTGTCCACTGGAAGACCCCTTGAAAAAAATTGAAGGTCTAAAAGTATTATCTTGCATATCCCACCCTTGAATCACATCTGATTCTGAGAATTGAGTAACAATACCAGCACATGAGGAAGGCATAGACGCCTTTTCAGGAGAAGAATAGACAATGTCATCTATTTCCTCAATGATTTGACACTCACTTCTCGGATGAAGAAGAGAATGGAAAGATGAACAAAAAAATTTTGGATCTTCAACTACAATTTCTTGCTCCCACACCCCATAAGGAGATGTGATGTTCACAACAAAGGGCAGACGCTTAGTTACATCAAAAAGAACACAAAGCCTCATAGAAAAGGAAGGATTTTAAAAAAAATCCAAATCATGTCGAATAAAGATACCCACTTGGTTACCCAGAATTTCAATAAGATTAATCTCTCTATATTCAAGCAGTGAACCCTGCAATTGGATCCAAAAAGGCATGAACCTAACCCTAGCTTGGACAGGAGAGAAATTAGGGATCCAAGGAGTAGTATATAAACCAAAACCTTCACAAAACCATGACTTAACCTTATGGACTGCATTTCTAGCTTCCATATTGTCAAAAATAACAACAAAGAACCCCTCACCCTTATTTAGATAAAAAACCCAAGAAGATCCTTCCCATTCTTGAAACACCCAAGATTGCAAAGATTTCAACAAAGGAGAAAATTTCCTAAACTTACAAATAAAGGCTAACCCCTAAAGATCACACACTTGAGGCTGAAGCATTTCCTCCGTAAAGGTAACTGGAACAGATCCTTTAGGAGTAAAATACCCTTTCTACATAGGACAGAAAACTTTCTTTTGAGTATTGATGCTAGAAGCTTTTCCAACCACCTTTTGTTTTTGGAGTAAAGAATCCTCCAAATTTTTACCCTTTCGATCTAGGAAACGAGAGTTGGAAATTGGAATAGAATTAGGAAATGTAGCTGGTGGTCTAAAATGTTGCCTCGAAGCAGCAATAGAAGACCTCTGATTTGGATTGAAGGAAGCTCCACCATTAATTGGAATACTATTAGGAAAAGTAGTTGGATGAGAAGGATTTCTATCATTAATTGGAAAGAGAAGAATATTATTTGGAAATGTACATGGAGGACGGCTAGAGACCACATCAACCCAAGAACGTTGAGAAGAACTTGGAGAATCAACATGAGAACTAGAATCCGATCCACAAATATCAAAAACTGGTTGCATAACTGGAATATTCCAAGCCAATTTTTTTCGTTTTTTTCAATTAACAGATTACAAAGCAGTGCACCCGTTAAGGTTAGAGGAGAAAACCAAAACGTGCAAGAAAGTAACTCTAACCAGAATGGCGCCGATGATGGCGAGCATTGGTCAGAGGATCTAAAATAAACTGCTTATGCTGTAACTCTAACTAGTATGGCGCCGATGATGGCGAGCATTGGTCAGAGGGTCTTCTATTCTAAATACAGAAAAGAACTCAACGTCAAGTATGTACTACCCAATCCAATGCGGAGTGAGGGGCGACCATATGACGGAGTGATTACAACAACAAATGCTTGAAAGAGATAATGCTGAAAGATGAAACTACTCGACACCCAGAATGTGCTTGCTCACCCAGAATGGGAAGTAGCTACCATAGGGCGGAGATAGATCTATTACAACAACTTGAATGAAAGAAGCGTTACAAATCAGAATTGAGCAACAATGAAAGAGACTGCCAGTACTACTGTCAGTTTACAAGAATAAGAATCATTCGTCTGCCAATAACTTAGAACATTGAAAGCTTAGCGTTACATCATAAAGAACTTCTTATCTTGAAAGGAAGTGCCAACCAATACAACTTTCAAAGATCAACTTCTAAATCTGATTTTGTTACAAATCTGTTTTTTGTATGAATAACCAGCAGCTTTAAAATCACTCAATTGAACATAACCCTCACAAAACTCCTCGGATTAACATGAAATCGAATGCAAAAGACATTAACAAAGGAGATGCCTAAGATGAAACCATGAAAACAGATCGAAAACCTTTCATTTAATTTGCACAGATTTCAAGACACAGCTGAAAGGTACGGCTCAAGGAAAGAGGGCGATCTGCTCTATAAAATAAAAGACAACACTAAAAATTCTGCAAATATGAGAATATGGGCGCCTAGTTCCAATGGGTTAATATCCAGAACGATATTTTTGGTATTTTATGATTTATGAATGAAACATGCAATCTGCTGTCTAGAAACAATGCAAAGTGCTGAAACTACTAAATGCCAATTCGAATCTAACTATGCAATGAGCTGAGAACAAAACACAAACTAAATGCAACTCACAGTACAATGATTCACCACTAGATGTTGTCTTCCAAACACGAAGTGATGCCCAAGCTAGGAGGCCTTCATTCCTCGAAGCAGTCCCAGAGCCAATCCGGCAGCATAACAGTATAGTCGACCAAAGATCCAGAAATGATGCACAAGACTCCTTTTTATAAGTTTCGTTTGACTTCACGAAACCCCTAAAATCTGCTTTTAGGTCAAAACCCCTAATCTCCTCAAGAAGGCGTACTTTCTCTTCAAGGCTTAAGATTTGACATTTTAATTAAATATCAACTTTGAAACATGCGCCCCTCATAACCTTGCTTTGACTTAGGAAATAATTAAAATCATCTCTTAATGAGGGCGCCACCCTTAAAGACCCACTTTTTTAAAAACAACATTAAGTCATTAAGTCTAAGCCAAGGGGTCAACGTTAAAATATAACATTTAAACGTGACCTTTTTAATTAAATGACTTAACTTATCCTTCTGAATGTGCCTGAAGCCAAAACTGAGCAAGACATCTGACCCAACTGAAACAGGAAGTCAACCGAGCTGAACTCAACTGGAAAGCTGCCAAAAATAGAATTTACTAAAAATAGTAAATTCCAAAAAGTGCTCTGAAAGCCGAGATGATCATACCATTGCAAAGCTCTCTGAAAACCCAGAAAGAATCCGCCATTGAATCCTCCATCTCTGAGCAATGACCTCTTCAAAAATAGGAAACCCTAATTTTACCTTCCGACTAGCCTTCGGGTTTCCAGAAAAAGGCCAACGGTCACATGAATGATCAGGTTTGAGAAGGGGACATTACAGTCCGCCCTCCCCAAGATTACTTGTCCTCAAGCAATCGCAAACTAGGATGCTGCAATATCTCATCACTTTCCCAAGTTGCATCCTCCATAGGCAGGTTCTTCCACTTTACCAAACATTCTCTGATAGTTCTATTCCTCAAAGAACGTTCTCTGACATCTAGTATCTCCTCTGGAACTAGAACCAACTGTCCCTCTTCATCCAACGGTGGCAACTATGAAGAAGCAATCACATTGTGTCCAAGTGCCTTCTTGAGGCGAGACACGTGGAAGACATTATGCACTCTGCTATCTGTAGGTAGCTCTAATTCATAAGCTACTGCCCCAACTTTTTTGATGACCCTGAATGGCCCATAGAAGCGAGGTTTGAGCTTCTCAGCTCCACTCTTCTTGAGAGTAGACTGTCTATAAGGTTGTAAACGAAGATAGACCATATCCCCAACCTCAAACGAACGCTCAACACGCCTCTGATCAGCATACAACTTTTGCTGATTTTGTGCAATCTGCAAATTATCCTTCAAGGATCTCATTATGTCTTGACTATGTTGCAACAAATCCTTGGCTAAAGGTGCTTTGCTGTCACCAAACACCAAATCTGCAAAACTGGGTGCTTCATATCCATAAAGTGCCAAGAAAGGAGACATCTTGATTGACATATGAAAAGTAGAGTTGTAACAGTACTCGCCTATATGCAGCCACTTGACCCAAGCTTTCTGTTGTTCTGACACATAATTTCTCAAGTAGCCTTCCAACCACTTGTTCACCACTTCTGTTTGCCCATCAGTTTGGGGGTGATAACTCGTGCTTGGAGTGAGCACAGTACCACTCATTCTGAAAACTTCCTGCCAAAAGGTACTTAGGAACTTGTTGTCCCTATCACTTACAATATTCTTTGGCAACCCATGCAGCCTAAACACTTCTCGAAAAAACAAATCTGCAACTTGGGCTGCAGAAAAAGTGCTGGTAATGGCAAAGAAATGAGCAAACTTGGTTAATCTGTCAACTACCACGTAAATGCAATCCTTCCCTTGGGCCTTGGGCAACCCAGTGATGAAATCCATTGAAATGCTTTCCCATTTTTGATTGGGAATTAGAAGTGGTTGCAGCAAACCGGCTGGCAATGTATGCTCACTTTTATTTGCTTGACAAACAGACACTCGAATGTAGCTGAACCTCTTCAAACCTTTCCAAGAAAACCTTTCTCGGATCTGCCTATAGGTCTTGAAAAAACCTTGGTGACCAGCAATTGGAATGTCATGAAAATTCAAAAGAATCTTCTTCTTGAGCTTAGAATCAGCCACCAGAAAGATTCTTCCCTTATACTGAATCAATCCCTCAACCACCGTACCTTCTTCATCATGGATAGTACCCTCTGCACGTTGGTTGTAAACTGATTTTTTGTATTAATCAGCAAGCAACATGTCTCTCCACCGCAGCAAGCCTACACAATGAGCTTTCAAGATGAGGCCTTCGAGAGAGCATCGTGGCCACTTATTATTATTTTTCCCTTTGACATATTCAATGTCAAAGTCATAAACTTGAAGCTTACTCACCCATTTCTGTTGCTCTCATTTAGATCCTTCTGGTGCATAAAATGTTTGAGGCTATTGTGGTCAGTCTTAACCACGAATTTGTTCCCCACCAAGTACTGCCGGAACTTGGCTAATGCATGCATAATGGCAAGCATTTCTTTGTCATAAATTGAATATGATCTTTCCACACCCCTTAATTTTCTGCTCTCAAACACGATAGGGTGTTTGTCTTGCATCAGGACAGCCCCAACTCCTTCACCTGATGCATCACACTGCAGCTAGAATGGCTTGGAGAAATCCGGAATAGCCAAAACCGGACAGGAACTCATGATCCTTTTGAATTTGTCAAAAACAATTTGAGCCTTTTCTGACCAAACAAAGGCTCCCTTTTTGGTGAGATCAGTAAGGGGAGCAGCATTCTGTGAATACCCCTTAACGAACCTCCGATAGAAACCACAAAGACCCAGAAAACCTTTCAACTGAGTCAAATTTTCAGGTGGTGGCCAATCAACCACTGCTTTGATCTTTTCCGGATCCACCTTCACTCCCTCAGCACTGATGATGTGGCCAAGGTACAATAACTCCATTCCAAATTCACATTTGGAAGCTTTTGCGAACAGACTCTCAGACTCCAGAATACTAAGCACTTCCTCCAAGTGCTTGAGATGATCTCCCCAAGTCTTGCTGTAAATCAGAATATCATCAAAAAAGATCAACACAAACCGCCTTAACTGATTCTGAAACACACGGTTCATGCAAGACTGAAAGGTGGTCGGTGCGTTAGTCAACCCAAAAGGCATGACTAAGAACTAAGAATTCGAAATGGCCATAGTGACATCTGAACACTGTCTTTTCCACATCCGATCCCCTCATC
>VDFB02358699.1:63294-96923 GCA_007258455.2 Sequoia sempervirens
AAGACTATCATGATATACTACATCTTTTACTTGACCATAGACCAATTCATCAAATTGGTTGATGTTGTCCTCATAGTACTCAACACCACCCTCCTCATTTGGAAATTATTCATCTCTACTCTAAGAAAGTGCAATCGCACAATTCAAAGGATCATGAGGAAGGAAACATGACTCACACCATAAGCTGTCTTCTTGATAATTCACATGTTCCCTCCTTAGAGGATCTGGTGTGTCCTTGTCATGTCAGAAGTTCACATGTTTTGGGGCAGCCCTAAATGACACAAAAAATAATAAACAAATAAATAAATAAAAATTATAATTTTAATATTATTCTAATATATACTTTCAAATATGATATAATCATAAACTAATATATTGTGTAAGCAACATTATTATTATTACAAAGGCAGAGATAGTCTTCACGATACTCCTCAATGCATCCCAAGAATAATTAAAAAACGATAAAGCAAGAAAACATTAACGAAAGTTAATTATTTGTGGATCGCCGCAGTTAAAGAAACTATCTTAGCATACGATAATTACCTTTTAAATCAACCACTAGCATTTAACAGTAAACGGGTATCTCCATTCACGAATACGCGGCATGATAGGAGATCGCGACCCTCCACACACATAGAAAATGAGGAAGCCAAGGTCAAGCAGGGGATCATCACCGGGTAACAAGAAGCAAACGAATAGGGAGCAAATAACGTGGGAAACACCACACTCAGCAGATAATGTAAGAAATACCACACTCAGTTGATGTACTCACTAGCAATAATATTTCGCATTTTCAAATATGATAACAAGAAAATCATAGAAAACTAGCATCCAATGCATTAAAATCAAGTGCCTGCAATAAACTTCCTCCATGACCCGATTTGTTGGATTCTATCCTGCATCTAATCTTTGAATGCCTCCATCGCATATGTCTGAACCGGGGTGTCTGAACCAGGGTGTGCAAACCTCATATATTGTCGATCATAATCTATTCACTAAGGTTATTGCATCTCGAAATGGCAAATCCTAATTTCTGCATTATCTTCTTTATGTGAATATATACTCTGGGTGTTACTTATATATCAGTAGGAAGAATTATCATTAGGACTATGCATAAGTAGATATTATAGTAATGAGACTCGCCAGGACTCGCCAGGACTTGGCGAGTCTCGAGTCGAGTGACCCTAGCTGAGTCCTGGGAGCTCAGACTCGGACTTGGCCGAATCTTGGCTAGACTCGCTGGACACGCTACTTCCAAGAGAGTCCCGAGCCTTGGACACGACCGATGCAGCAAAGGCCAAAAAGCCAAAAAAAGACATAAAATAAAAGTTCAATTTTTTAATTTTTTTTTACTTATATCATCTCTCCAACCCTAAAAGCAACTTCATTTCATTCACTTGGAAAAATAGGAGGAGAAGAGAGAGCTGGGAAGAAAAAAATGAGATCATTGTAGGGCAACCAACAAGCTGTTGAAGACAAATCCAGGCTTAGATATCTTTTGGGAAGCTTCATACCAGCAAGGAGGTGCATTGAGAGCTCATTACCAATGATTGGGAGGAGTTTGCATTGCATTCCAAGCTAGATTTAAGAGATAAGTTTGATTTTAATTGGCTTTTTTGTGTTTTTTTACAAATAATTCATTGTAATTTGTAAAATCATTGTTTTTTTGAGTTTGCATTTTTTTTTTACAAACCCTACTTGCAACTTAAATAATTTTAGAAACCCTACTTGTTATTGCAGCCACATTCATTTGCAAATCAAACCATATTTTCACAATGTCTCAAACCCCAGGCAGAAAAGACCCTACTTGGAAACATGCTGAACTATTTGCCGAGCAGAAAAAAGGAGAGGCAAAATGTAAATATTGCAAAACGATATATCATGGAGGCATAAATAGATTGAAATATCATATTGCATGCATACCCATCCATGATGCAGTGGGCTGCCCTGAAGCACCTCTTGAGGCTATTTGTGAAGTACAAGTGTAATTAGAAACATTGGAATTGCAAAAAGAAATGAAAAAGAGGCAGAGGGAGGAGTTGGCGAGCATTGGTGGTGTCGGAGATGCTTCTTCCATGCCTCCATACCATCCTAGTGCTAGCGTTTGTGCTAGTGCTTATGCTTCTGCACCAGCTATGCGTTCTCTTAGTGCTGCTGGTGCTACTACTACTAGTGGTAGTGGGGCATTGGCCCTAGAGTTCGTAAATCTAGGGTGGACTCATATTTTGTACCACACACCTACTCCTAGTTCCCAACCATCACTTGAGAGCATGGGTTGGAACAATGACACACATGATGTAGCAAAGAAAACAATTGCAGACTTTTGGTACTATTGCACCATTCCCTTCTATGTAGCTAGGTAATTCTTTTTCCTTTAATTGTTTTAAAATTTATATTTAAATTTTAGAATCTAGATGTATCTCATTATCGAATTCAAATTTAAAGTTGAAAACTTAAAACTTTTCATTTTACAATACTTATCTAAGTAACTTATTAATTTATTTATGACATGTTTTATGTCTCCTTTTTGGAAAAACATGGTTGATGCCATAACCATATGTGGGGTGGGGTTCAAAGCCCCTATTGAAGATGAATTAAAGGGTCCACTTTTGACTCAAAAGGTGGCAGATGTAAAAGCACAATTAGAAGAGTAGTGCTTGCAATGGAGCAGTTTGGGTTGCACCATCATGATTGATGGTTGGATCGATAGGAGAAATAGGACACTACTTAATTTTCTAGTTTCCTCCGGAGGTAATTGTACTTCCCTCAATGCATTGATTAATTTGAAATTTGAATTTGATTTAGTGATTAATAATTTAATATGGCTGATTTATGTTTTTTAATTTATTGAATAATTGGTTTTGCTTACCTTTTTAGGTGACACCGTCTTCATCAAGTCCATTAATGCTTCCGACCAATTCAAAAATGTCACACACCTTTGTGAGGTTATAGAGGAGGTGATAGCTGGGGTGGGCGAAGAGAATGTGGTTCAAGTGGTGACAGATAATGCAGCAAATTATGTTGTTGCTAGTAGATTATTGATGGAGAGGCACCCTACTATATTCTGGACTCCATGTGCCACCCATTGCATTGACCTCATATTGGAGGATTTTGGCAAGCTCCCATGGATCAAAACATGTGTGGATGCCACAAAAAACATTTGCAAATTTGTATACAATCACACATGGGTGCTTAACCTTATGAGGCAATACACGGGGTTGAGGGAGTTGGCTTGTCCTGGCATCACTAGGTTTGCAACAAATTTTATCACATTGTAATCCTTGATTCGGTCAAAGGCAGCTTTAAGGTGCATGTTTGTTGGTGAGGAGTGGTATTCCTCATCCTATGCTACAAGCACTACAGGGATTGTTGTGGCTGATTGCATTTTTGATGAGCCAGGGTTTTGGACACCAACGGAGGAGATTGTGAAGGTAAAATTTAATTCTTCATTATGTTTTAATTTTTATTCATATTTTACTTTTATTTGTTTATTTTTGTTCACACTTAAGTTAATGTTTCACAATGTTTGCACTTTGCAGTTTATCGAGCCCTTGATAGTTCTCCTACGAGTTACTGATGGGGAGAAGCCCGCAATGGGCTACATATATGAGGGCATGGATAGGGCCAAAGAGGCCATTAGATCTGTCTATGGTGGAGTTGAGGAGAAGTATCGTCCCATTTGGGAGATCATTGATAGGAGATGGCACCACCAACTTCATAGGCCCCTCCATGTAGCCGCATGTTTCCTAAATTTGGCCTTCCAATTCAGCCGCGATTTCCGTGAAGATAAAGAGATTCTTAGTGGGCTCTACTCGACAATGGAGTGGATGTTGCCTGTTGTTACTACACAGATAGTGCATGAGATAGATGCCTTCATTAAGGCACAAGGAGACCTCTTTGCACGTCAATTGTGTAAAGAGAGTAGGACATTATAGCCAAGTAAAAATATATTTAAGGGCATAATTTCCATCTTTTTATATTATAATTTATTATTAAAATGTTGAACTTGAAACTTGAAAATTAAAGTTGGAAATGAGATTGATTTTGTTTCTTTTTCCTCAGATAGATGGTGGCATATGTTTGATTTTGATACATCGAACCTTCAAAATGTTGCCATTTGTATATTGAGCCAGCCATGCAGTTCATCTAGTTATGAGCGCAATTGGAGTATGTTTGAGCACATACACTACAAGAAGCGCAATAGACTATCAGTGGAGGGTGAATGATTTAGTATATGTTCATTACAACCTTCGACTCAGACACAGGTAGATTTTTGACCATGATTCCACCCCGATCAGGCTAGAGGAGGTTGATCCACAATCTGAGTGGATCACTGAGGCTACATGATCTTTAGTGACAAGGACCTTGATTGGGTGGACCAGGCAGAGAAAGAGGCTAAGGTTGTATCCATGGTTGAGGAGGAGGCTAGAGCACGAGGAGACACAACTGTTGTTGGTGAGAGTGGCGTGGAGACACAGGTAGAGACTATGGCTGCAGTTGCTACATCATCGAGGACCATTAGAAGCCTTTGTAAAAAGGATGTTGGCTCCACTAAGCCATAGACTTGTGGCTATTTTTTTGATATTTCATATTTATATGGAACATTTGATGTCATGGATTTCATATTCCATGAGTTTTGTATACATTTGGCTATATTTACACATAAGCATGCTATTTCCTTTAGCAACTCAACTACAATTTGTGTTGTATACTTGTGTATGTGATCAAATTTGCTTCTATTTAATGATATTATTGAGTCTTTAAGGTTTATTCAATAAAGAATGCTTGAAACAAGTTTTAAATCCTTAAAAATCTTGAAATTTATAGGGTTTTTTCAACTTTTTTCATTTTGCTGAGTCTGCGCTGAGTCCGGGCACTGAGTCTCGAGTCCCGAGTCGAGTCACCCTAGCCAAGTCCAAGCCAAGTCTGAGTCTCGTAGATATAGACTGTTTCTAGTCTAATTATTGATGCAATGCTTTCTCTAGATATATACATAGTAGATGTTACTAATTTGATTATTGATGTAATGTTTCATTTAGTATTATCATAAGGATAATTGTTCTAGGAAATGATGTTAATGTTGTCACCTAGAAATGCACCCTATGCACAGTTATAAAAATTGAGCTTTCTAGTGAAACATGGGAAGACTTCTAAAGCTGTGGGTCACTTGTAGGTAGAGGTCAACCTCCGGAGAAGGCCGGCTTCCTTTGGTGTCACCTAACTACTGATTCTTGTGGGGAAAAAGGAAGAAGGAATACATAGGATGAAGATTTAAATCTAAGGTGATACATCGAAATGATGAGGAATTATGGAAAGAAAACAAGGTGAACATACGTTGGGAAACCTAATTGCAAACGTTTTACATGCTCAACACAACTTCTTTTAGACATATGCATCAATCCTAACAGGTTCGATCTACATATAGATCTCAAGAAGGAAAGATTAATTTCACAGCATTTGAGATATGAATACAGATTTAAAGATACACAATTGAGAACTCGCATAATCTAAATACAAAAAGTGAGAGTGATACAAACGTTAACTGTAGTTTCCAAGGTGAACTCTGCGTTGCATTCTAGATTCCAATTTGAGTTACAAAAAAGCATACATTAGCCGAGGAAGGATTGATGAAAATCACTAACTCCCCTGAATGCATAATCCGAACTACTTACAAAAAGGTAAAAAATGCCTTATATATCAAAAATATGTGTTGGATCCTTAGGGCTTACAAAGATATCGGTCCCAGAAAAAATCTATCCTAAGATCTTTTGATTGAAATAAATGTTGCACCCCTGCGTGTCCTTGCTGTATGTGTCAGTGAAGAGCTACTGCTTGAAGAAGCCTTCTGATCTTTCTGCAACCACCGCATTCATTTTGATCCTGGTATCATGTCCTGTTCGAACCACCTCGGTTGAATGCTTTGAATGCCTTGAGCTCACAACAAATACGTGCTGCATTCATTCCGTTGACATCCTTCATTCTGATCAGACTGTCACGGCTCGTCTCAGCTCCTCCTGGTTGGTCGAGCGTATTCCATGCAGGCTCCGCAGGCAGTCAAAACTCTTTTGAAAAGAATCGCATCTCGGTGAGACACTGAAAGTGTCTCACCGATGCAATTATGCTCCTCTGAAGCCATCGACATAGCATGGATATATCGATGAGGCTTTATCGAGCTTCATAACTCATACCGATGTTGCCTATGTGGTCGCCAAGACAATTGCTCGTCGGTAAGACATCATACCGAGTGTATAGCCTCCTCCTGAAGTCTCCTCAAACTTGATATTACAAACCATATCGGCAAGAGTCTGCTGATGTCACCCCGACACATTTTGCTCTACCAAGCCCTGCATTCTTTGTTAAGACCCTATATCGAGTCAACAGGACATCCACGGGTCGCTAAGACCTTTTGCCAAAGGCCAAATCCTTCGGCAAGCTCCTTTTGGTCAGCGAGACCTGCTCGCTTAGCCTAGACCTCACACCGAGGTCTTTTCATTCCGCCGAGCTGCTCATCTCATATCGGCCAGACAACACTGAGTCGGGGAAACCTTTCTCCGACTTAGAATGTTATACCGAGGCTTCCTTTATCGGCGAGACCCCACTGGGTCGCTGAGACCTTTTGTCGAATTCCTTTTGTCTGCCCGAGCTCACTTTGTTTCGCCGAGACCCCTCCTTGGTCACTAAGACCTTTTGTTATTGGCGAGACATTGGCCTGTCGGCCAGACCTCACATTGGGCTCGTTATCTTTCGGTGATGAGCCACTTTCTCTTCAGTCGGGGAGACCTCAGGGCGAAAACACAGCGCTATACCAAAGTCAATCCACTTCAGCAAGACCTTAAGAAGTCGCTAGGACCTCCTAGCGAAGCCCGCCTTCTTACGCCTAAAGCATCCCATTGGTCGCCGGGACCTCTTGTAGAATCCTTTTGCTTCGCCAAGAGCCTTTCGAGTTAGGGAGACTTTGTGCCAGTAGCGCCTCCCTACGTTGATGACAAACCTTCCTCGTCTTGCTGAAACATGCCCCTGTCGGCTAGACCTCCTGGCGAACTCTTTTCTTTCTATTGGCAAGACACTGCTGTTTGAGTAAGACCTCTTGCCGAGCCTTAAATCTTCGAGTGAGCCCATCTTATTATCGGCAAGACCCCACCTTTTCGGGAAGACATCTCACCGAAGAGGAAGCTTTATGCTGAGAACTCCTCGGTGAAACACTGTCGGCGTAACCCTTGTCGGTCGCTGAAACATCATGACTTTCCTTGGGCGAGACCCTCGGCCTTCGGCGAGACATTCTGTGATCGTCAGGACATCACTGCGAAGGCTTCAACTCTTGGTGAGGCCTCCCTTTTATCTTCGGTGTGACCTTCATCCTTCGGCAAGACATTTTGCCGAAGGCAATATCCTTTGCCGAGACCTGTGCTTGTCACCAAAGCACCCCCGGGTCGCCAAGACCTCTTGGAAAACTCAAATTGCCACGCCGAAAACTTCAAAATAAAGCATTGTTGGCGAGACTTTCTCTTCGTTGGGACTTCTCACCGAGCTCCTTTTGTTACCCTAAAGCTCGTGGTCGCCATGAGTCTCGCCGATTGACGATTGAATGGCCTATCGGCCAGAGAAATCCACGCGATAAGAGGTCATACCGAACCCTCCTTGTCACAACGATTGGCTCTGCAGCTTCGTTCGGCAAGACAAAAACTAGGTCACAGTGACCTGTTCAAAATGGAAGGTATCAAAGCTGCTAGTCGGCCAGACAGTGAAGATGTCATACCGACTTGGGTCTAATGGAGGCTTGAGCCTATGACAATTGAGGCATATTTCCAACAAAGCAGGCTTCCCAACCGAGCTCCTTGTGAAATGTCATCGGATGCATGAACTAACCCTCAATGGAAATATCCCATTTGGCCCTTATGAACACCTGCAACATAGATGCCTTGCCTGATTGAGACTGAGGGTGAAAATTAGGTAACAGTTAATATGGACTTAAATGAATCAATGATAAATGAAAATATATTTGTTCGTTTAAATATTGTCTTCTAAGTGTTTGCAAATCTACTTGGGAGGAAGGGCCTTAGAAAAGTGGTGCATAGAAACCCCACTCAAGTTTTCCCCCGGAACCCAAGCAAGGATGGGCCATGGAGGGGTGGAATTTCCACTTAAGGTTCCGCCCAATCCAAGTGCTTAGGTGGGCCATGGAGGGGTGGGGGTCCCACTCAAGATCCGTTGAGGCCATGGAGGGGTGGTAGGCCTAGACCACTTATAAGTTCCACTGGCTTCCCCCAATAGGTCAAGTGTCTTCCGAGGTGATGACACAGGTAGAGAAAGTAGGTACAAGTGTATCCACTAAGCATGCCACTTCGAGGGTGGAATTGTCTTGGTTTGGAGATTCTTGCCACTCAAGGCCAAGGGGTGGGTTGTCTTGGTCAGATGCTTGTGCTCTTGGGCTTAGATGGATAGCTTCGGGCGAATCTACCCATGCCACTCCTCCTATGTATTCATTATTGCTTTTGTGATTATGTTTATATTTGGATATCTAGCTATTAATGCTAACATATATATGCATTTGTGTGGAAATATTGTTAATATGATGAATGCAGATTTCAATCTAAGATTACTTCATTAGAGAGAATGCTCATTTGGACAGAAGAAACCCTAACCCTAATCAACAAACAAATTTTAGGGAAAAGTAGGACAAGGGACATTGCATTTTTGGGCAGCCCTCCTATCATGTTGTTGTGGTCTTTTGGACCAATCAATGTTGTATGGCCTATTGTGCAATCTCTTCTCTTCATTGAAATGTGTGGATGCACCATGATGTGGCAGCCCCTTCTCATTTCATGCTACTTTGTAGTAGAAGTCTTTCATAGCCCCCATTAGTTTATCTGGCTTGTCCTTAGTTGAGAGAGGTTTATTCATAACAGACATATCCAATTGTGACAATTTACATCAACTTTTTTTAGTTGTTTAATGGATGTCCTCATATTGCTCTCAATGTTGTATGGCCTATAGTGTAATCTCTGGTCTCCATTGAAATGTGTGGATGCACCATGATTGTATTGTCATCTTCGTGACAAGTGTTTGAGGATTTTTATCTCTTAAGAAATATCCAATCTTAGAATCAAATGCGCCAAAATATAATACAAGACACATTGACTCATTAAGTTTGAGGTGTTGAGGTACTTTTCTCATAGCGGGGATGAACAGATTGTTGAAGCTCATCACCATCTCGTTGATGCTTGTAATGTCCCCATTTTGGCTTGTTCTTGATTTTGGTAGATTAGCCTATTATTTGACCCTCGTAGGCTAGGGTGGCGGATTGGTCCAGTTTGGGTGTTATGGAGCTCTTCAGGTGGTAGTTGTAAGTGTTTATCTCCCCAGATTCTTCATATGTTCTAAGGCATTGATATTCAGGGGTTTCTGGTTTCAATTTGAGGGACTTACTATTTATAGTAAGTCAATGGATGTTAGAGAGGGACCCTTACTATTTTTAGTAAGGCAATTGGATGCACAGTGGATACAATGGTTAACTCCCGGGTTCAGACGAAATTGAGAAATAATGATTATTTGTGGAGTTATGTTATTTTAATTATTAATAAAGTGCAATTATAAAGTTTTAAGTTCACTTTATGTCCAATGGGGCCGCCATGACCCTCAAAAAGGTCACTTAAAGTACATTAAATATTATTATTATTTGAGCACCCATTTATTAAAGCAAGTGTTAATGATATATTAAATGCTTTTAAAGTATACTTTATTATAAATGATAAAGTGTTATTTAAAAGGGAGATATAAGTGTTTAATAAAGTTTACTTTATATTGTGCACCAAATGGAGGGAAAAGTAAATGAAATTAAAGTGAGATTAAATGAGATGAAGCCAAATGCAAATTAAATATTATATAAAGGCTTTTGAAAAGGTATTTCATTCATTCTTGAATCATTCAACATTTCGTCTATTTTGAAGAAGCTTTGGCTTTGGAGAAGAAACCTAGGGTTTCACTGTAAATTTAGTCTTAGAGAACTTAGCCTCTCTTTGATTGTGCTGGTGGCTTCATACGGAGATCACATCTGAGCATCAATGGAGTTTAAGCAAATCTGGAAGTGATTGTCTTCATAAATTTCAGAGGGTTGAAGATTATCAATAGCAAATTAGAAGTTTTAGAAATCAACATTGAAGAACATTCTTATTGCTATTATAAGATATTATTCTTGGCACGTGGGAATTTGAATGAGCAGATTAGAAGTGATTACCTTAAGAAATCTCAAGGGTTTGAGAAGTAATTTCCAGATTGCTGAAGGCACAACCATTGGAGATTGATTTATTTGTTACTAGCAGCCTTCACCTACAGCCATGTGAATTTTAGCTAGGGCTGCATTTAATGCTATAGGTCGTACTTATCATTCTTGGTTGGGCCTCTTATCTAAGGTAAAGCGCTTGGGATTAGGGACTGAAAACTCCATCAATTTGAGCAGCTGAGTTAAGAGTGCTGATTAGCAACACTTCTAGGGTGGGAAAAATCATCAATTGCTGTTTGGCGTCCAAGATAAAGGAAATTCTGTTGCTGTTACAAATTGCCAGTTGCTGTAATTAAGTTCCTGATTTGCAATATCATATTCTTTGGCATCCGGGTATGAGTTTGTAATTCATGAAATGAAAGACAAATCTGTATTGTGAGTTTATTGCTCCTTGTTGAAGATATCATAGGTTTGATTTGAAACCTTACATATTTATTTTTCAGTAAATCTTTCATTAGAGCTTTTGCATATGTGATTTTCTTTTCTATCTTACCTGGCGAAGTTCAATTAAATTTTCAAAACAAATCAAAGCAAAGCAAACATCTCAAAAACACAGACATAACCCTCAAGCATAAATTCTAGATTGCATGTCTCCACCTTGAGTGGGTTACTACAGTGGTATTAGAGCGGTTTGCTACCATCCTACTGAGTAAGATAAACATTCAGTGAATTAACATCTTGCATCATTTGGGTGACCTGCGCCCATTAGTTTCAGTTATGGGTTATTATAGTATTGTAGGAAAATCCAGGGAAGAGATTGAACAGGATGCCATCAAGATTAGGGAAGGTTATGAATGGGAAGCCCCTCGATTCTTGGAGGACTATCAGAGTATGCCAGATGATTTTAAAGCACAATACTCTCTTAATGATTATCTGAACTTTGTTGTCATCTTGAGTCCCAAAAAGATTGGATTGGTAAAGTATATTAGGAGGGTGTATAAGGAGAAAATTTCATCTAAATGAGCAAAATTCAGTCATGGGCACAGTGTGAGCAGGTATGGTAGAACTACTAAATCAGATAATGAAGATGGTTCTACATCCAAACTCAAGGATCAAGTTACATGAGCTCCCATAATGAGCAAGAATGGAATGAGAAGGCAAGGTCTATGTTTCTCTTGCAAAGGCTTTCAGGAGCCTAACCATCAATGCATGGATAAAAAGGACTCACAACTTGATGAGAGTTTCGCAGAAGCTCTTGATGTTACCTCCAGCGCTCAAGGAGTTGTTATTAGCACTGATAATGATTCTGATTTTTATGACAGCGGTGAGGTTCCTTTGCATCAGCATGAGACAACAACTATTTCACATGAGTATGATGGTTCTATGGAGTTTTCAAAGGAAAATAATCAAGGTTTGGGTATTATTGATGCATTGTGTGAGGAAGATTCATGCCACCACAAGTCTGATCTTTCAAATCATACCATAGAAAACAAATCAGAAAATTCATTAATTGGCAATGAGTCCTAGGATCGCTCTTCAGAGGGATATGCAGTTACTATGGAAGAAGTGTGCAAAGATATTGTCAAATTGACAACTATTATGTTAGTGGAGCCATTCTGTGTGGTACATAATAGCAGTACCATTGCTGAGGAAGTGGGTAGGGTTGATGGTAGGAGTTTGCATTCTATCTCTCTCAGTAGAGAAAAGGGCATAAGGAGAGAGAAGGAAATTGTTTAGGAGTTCGATTCAATTCATTGTTCCAGGGGTTTGGAGATGGATGATTTAGATCAACACCGAGTGGTTGTGTAGTTTGTGAATAATCCATTATTTGAGTCCAAGGCAGAAATGGTTTATGATATTCCACTCTTCAAGTTGGATGCTGATCTCCCTCCTAACACTACTACAAATTTGAGCAATGATCGTAGTGTTTGGGATCCTTCTGGTGCATTAGGATTCCAGACAGAGCTTATTAAGGAGTTTTTTAGTGTGTACACGGTGAGGAGTGCCTACAACTTTGTTTTTGATTCACCTGTACATGATATGCATTCAATGCACAATCCTAGTGCACATAAGTTAGTTAGTGGCATGATGGTTTGGTTAGTTATCACATCCAAGAGAGTTTAGTAGGGGATAGAGAGAGATGTGGTGTAGCAGATGCTTCCAGATGTTCTTATCTCTGCATGATAGATGAATGTGAGTTCAAATTGTAATGGGATTCCGGTGGTGACAATGTTGGCATTGCAGTTTGGATGGGTCCCGACGAGTTGCTTCACCATTTTCAGCATGGTGAAGTTGAGATCAGATTTGCACAGAGGAAGTCAGATGATATTAGACATGGCAGACTTCCATTCTGGATTTGGGATCTAGGAAAATTTTCTTGGACACTCTTCAGTGTGCTGAGGGATCCTTCGTGTGCATCAAGGTTCTAGTTAGGTTTTACTGGGGAGTATTGCTATATGTACATGATGTGGATTGCTTGCAATTTCACTTTTGATCCTCATGTACATGATTTGTTTCAGATGCACAATTTTGATGCGCATGTGTTGGATAGTTTGTATGACATCTCACCTTGCACAGATATGGGAAGCAAACTTTTTCAGCATTTTGAGTTGCTTCCTCTTGAGGTTTACACTCCTGCGACATTTGATGTTGAGGTTGACATGGTTCATCATGTTTTGTCAGTTGTTCAGTTGTTGGTGTTACAGGAGTTGGTTGATGATATGACGAACATTACACAAAACTGCCCTTGGGATCTAGGTGGAAAGGTGTTCTCTTGCAGTTGGGATTGCTTGGGGACAAGCAATTTTAGGGAGGGTGGACTATAATGTCACCTTTTTGGCTTGTTCTCGATTTTGGTAGATTAGCCTATTATTTGACCCTCCTAAGCTAGTGTGGCGGATTAGAGGGTCCATTTTGGGAGTTATGGAGCTCTTTAGGTGACAGTTGTAAGTGTTTATCTCCCTAGATCTTTCATATGTTATGAGGCATTGATATTCAGGGGTTTTTGGTTCCATTTTGAGGGACTTACTATTTATAGTAAGTCAGTGGATGTTAGAGAGGGGCCCTTACTATTTTTAGTAAGGCAATTGGATGCACAGTGGATACAATGGTGTAATGTCTCCTGTTCATTAGCCAATAGGAGATCGCTTAGCCTTTTGATTCCCAAGGCTAATGTCGAGTTAAGGGAATTGTTTAGTTAATTACTTGATATTTGACCAAGTTCCAAATTAAATTAAAAAATTGATATTGAGTAATTAATTAAATCACTCATAAGGTGACTTAGTGAGATGTTATTTAAAAATGACCTTATGAAGAATTAATAAAGTGACTTAAGTTTATAAAGTGACCAAAGTAAATATTTCAAAAAAAGAGAATGGAAAAGAACTATTGAAAAGGTCACTTTAATTTTTGAATGGAAAAATACATAAGGCGAAAAAGGAGAAGTGGTCAAAACTTTTTGAAATGCATATTCTCCTTTGGGCAAGAATGGTGGACTCCTTGAGTCGTGGGTTATGAAAACCCTATAATCTGTTTCAATTGGGGGATGAATCAACCCTAGCAAATTTTGTTGATTTTTTGGGTTCGTATTGTGAAGGTCGAAGTTGGAGCCAGTTTGGAGAAGAAACGAGTTCAGTTTTTCGTGTTTAGGGGTTGTTCAATGAATCTATATTTCTTCATTGGGATGGATTTGGGGCTCATAATATACTCTTTGGAGGCGTTTTTGTATGAAGAAACCCTGGACACACTTTTTGCAGGCATTAGATTCTATATCTGAGTCGTTTTAAGAGGAAGCTGGGTATAAACAATGGAAGTTGCGATTTCTATGTGAGGACGTGTTGTGTTTTGAAGGCGCCTTAGAGTGGAGAAACCATAAGTGTAGCTATTTCTAGCAGGGTATCTTTTATGAGGTTGTTTCAATGCTCAATCACTAGCATATAAGGGAGGACGTGCTTAACAAGAAACGGTGCGATTCACATTCTATGTACAATCTGGATTAGAGTCACAACTGGAGACATTGGGAGGTGGTGTGTGAAGTAAACAGGGTTGGATGCATCATAATACATGAGAATTGAAGGCCAAAGTGAAGCCATCAGTCGCTGCAAATGTTTGGGCAGTTCTGAGTCAACCCCTACATTGTTTTGCTGCTGCAAATTCATAACAACCAGGTCTGGGCATTTTATGCTTAAATTCTGTATAGTTTGGGGCTGTATCAGCACTTATACACTTTAATGTAATACCATATGTTGATATTGAAAATTGAGTCTACTAGGTGTAGCAAATTAGTGAATATAAACTCAGAAAAATATCTAATGTCATCATTTAAGAAGAGACAAATATAAACGCCAAGTCAGAAGAAAATCATGGCAACTTTAGCAAGGTATGGCGTAGCCTTGATATACTTATATATGTTTGTAGAATAAGACAAATTAAGCTGAAGACAAGAACAATATAATCGAAGAAGCTAAGTTTGATATATTGAATGAGACAAGGAACTGCATTTTCTTTATGCCACATATTTGGAGAACAAGTGACCTGTCGGGAGCTCTCAGCTTGCTTGCTATTGATAAAATCAAAATAGGAAAAGACAAAAAGAACTACAGACAACATCAAACAAGAAGTCATCTAATATAGCCACCAACATTATTATATTGAAAGCAAACAAATCATATCAAGTTTATTATTTATGTTGCTACCGCCACACATAATAGAATCGAGGTTTAAAGAATAGCAGCCGCATCTAAGATAAAGACAAGGCATCAATACACTCAGGAGGAAAGAGACATGTTTGCAATTGAACACCAAGGACGACATCATAAAGGAAAAACGTGGGTCCTATGAGTATCGATGAAGACAAAATACATGAAAGACGTGTTGCTGAGACTAAAGTGTTACGATTAGCAAACCAAAAGAAGTCGCATCCACCTTAGGAGGCAAGGCGAATCACCAAGAAGGAGAAACGTGGCTTTTAGAAGGGTCATCTAAGTTGTCCAAGACAAATCCTGGTTGTTGATGGTCAAGACATAATGAACTATAGTTGTCAGACGCCATAACAACTGAAGTAATCATTCTCAGGTTTGATCAATTGCTTCCATAGTCATGAAATGCCTACATCTTGTATTTGAGACAATTGTTCTTCATTATTTGTAAATCTTGTTTGATTATTGGGACTCTTTTAATTAAGAATTGAGATTTGTAAAGTGAGTTCTTTGCTTGTACTGAGTGGAAACATTGTCTCAACCTTATTGGAAAAGGATTGAAGTAGTTTTAGACCATTCTGGGTCATTTTCCCATAATATCATTTCTGGCTGAGCCATGCGACTAACATAAACTGCTATCAAAGTCTTATAAAACTGCAATTTTCTATCAGTCAATTAGAAAGGTGTAAAGGCAACATGCGAACAGTTCATTAAAATACCAATGTTGTCCTAGTTCATTATAAATGGTTCATGGTTGCATTTTCATTTCATTCTATCACATTATTCACTAGATAGTAAATTAGATTAGAAGTGGTCATTATATCTCATGCATATTCCTTGTTACATATGAGATGTCATGATATCTACAAAGCATTAGGAAACAAATCAGAAATAATCTCTTCACATCCTGAAAGGAGTTTGCATACAAAGTGTTTGACGAAATGCCAAACAACTCAAACTGAAAAATTCAAGGAAAAATTGTCAAGGGACTTTACAGTGGTATATGAGCTAAGATTCTGCTAGCCTATTGGGTAGATTGATCTTGGTTTCGGCTAATCAAAACAGATCAGAAATTTCAGTTCATAAGCATGGACTGATTGAGTGATGAAGAGTTTAGACAAAAACTTTTTATGGCAAGAGATAAACTTGGTCACTTGTTTCTAACAAAAGATGCTCTTCTCAATTCATTGGAGGAAGTAGTGAATTGCTTGCATTTGGTGAACCAGCCACCTTCTCAGTTAATTCAAGAAAGTATGATTCCGATATTGATCTCTTTGGGTGAAGACAGGTTGTTGAAACATAGAGATATGAAGATAAGACTTGTTCTGGCCAATTGCCTAAGTGAAATTATGAGGATTGCAACGCCTAAAGCACCATATGATAATGTTACTATGAAAGTAATACTTCAAATGATGGTGGAAAGTTTTCAGGGGTTATATGATGTAAAAGGTCCTACCTTTGGTCAGAGGGTAAAAATCTTGGAGAATATGGAAAAGGTTAGGTTATATTGCCTCTTGCTCAATTTTGGGTGCAACAATTTGATTCTTCAGATGTTTGACTACTTCATTTCCGGAATCAAAAAATGACATTCAGATAGTGTGAAGACAAGTATGTTCAATATCTTGTCCTTGGTCCTTGATGAAGATGAAGATGTTTGCAAACAACTACAATCAAATTTATTAGTCATTTGGAGAAGAGAGCAAATGTTTCATCCGCAACATATGATCTCACAAAAAGGTTGATTGAGCAAAAAGTTGAGAAGTTTAAGGAACAACTGAATGCACAAGAGTTAATCTCATTTGGTCTATGTTGTACCCAAACCAAATTTTTTGCTTCATCAAGGCATTTTGCTTAAAATAGTCTAAACCTTGCTAAAATGATGTCAAACACAGTTTTTTGGGCAATATCAAGCATGGAGTTTTGTTAATGTTTTGTCAGTCAAAGGCAGTTCCATTGATTAGAACCTGAATCAGAGACTCAGAACGAAGCATTTCACAATGGGGGAGCATTTCACGGCGACACTTATACTTTTATATGGTCATTTCAATGGCCAAAATGAAGATTTCTCAAAGAAAAACAGAATTGGGCACCTGTAGCCTAGGGGCGCCCTTCTTTTTGAAGGCCTTAATGTTGTGATAAATGCTCAAGCATACAGTTAATCTCTTCAGAATTGGTTTGCCTATCCGATGAGCTATCCTTTGAGGCTATCTGAGACTAGTAACTCCGATTACTAGCGACAGAAGTTGAAAATTCCAAAGTTGCAGTTTGCAAAAGCTTGTCCTTTTCCAGGTTTTGCGCACCTATAGCTCAAGGGCACACCTCTTTAAAGGGGGTTAGATCTTGGTATTCTTGATGATTGATACAGTCAATCTCTTCACGACTAGTCTGCTTGTTCGATGAGTTATCAAACACAGTCATCCGAGTCCTAGAGCTCCGGCAGTCAACGTCTGAAGATGAGCTTGTAAAGAGACTTCACATTCTTGAGCTTCTTCGTTGCGTTTCCAGTGCACTTGTAGCTTAGGGGCGCTTTTCAAAATGACCCTTGAGATGATCCAGTTTGCTGATAAGGTCTTCCTAACATCAATTCTACTCTAGTCTAGCTTCGCATTGCACTAAGTTGCCTGTTAATCCGACATTCTGAGAGATTGTGGCAGAGATTCTACCAGGCATGTAAATAAGCGGACGGACTGGCATAAAATTTTCTTTGTATTTCTATAGGCCAGAGGCACCTAGCCTTTAGGCCTGTCAAATGAAGTTGTTCGCATTCGAAGTCTTCACGGGATTTGAGCATAATTACTTTATCTATTCAACGAGCCCAGCCGTCAGCCTTCGGGATTTGGCAAACACTCATACATGTGAGGTCTTTGGTGAAATATTGAAAAACAAAGACAGCTCAGAAAATGGCTAAGTCTGGTCGTCTATTCCATCTTGGGAAAGGCGCTTTTCTATTTGAGGTCTTAGAAGCATTTTTCTTGCTTCGTCACCTCTAGAGTTTTCTCTCGTAGGTCCTTCAGGCTACGAGTAGAAACAGACAGTGCTTGAATCAGGTCATCCCAGCTCCAGATATCAGAGATCAAAGTAGGGCATTTGGTTGAGAGTTGCACTTTTGTCAAAATGGTGTTTGTACCTTTTCAAACCAGGGGCACTTTTACTTTAGGGGTCCTTAATACAGCTTTCAGACGCCTTGCATATATTCGTTAGATGCGGAATACCTCCAGGCATGCAGTGAGCTTGGTTGCCTGTCAGCAGGGTTCACCGTTCGTCGATAGCGGTCGTTTGAAGTGTCAGATGGCAGTTTGGAGAAATGGTTAAGTTTGGTACCTGTAAATCAATTTAATCAAGGGCGCCTAATTCTTTGAGGTGTTAAATGATGGATTTTGTAGTGATGACTCCCAACAGACATTTCTTCCTTGCTTTGCAGGCTTCGCAATGAATTCTCCAGTTCAGTCTCAGCATCATCCGGTTACTCAGAAATTAGTATCGAAGTTGGCCAGTTGTAACTTTGTAGTCAGCTACAAAGTAGGAAGTTAATTAAAAGTGCAATATCGCCTATGAGGTCAAGTGATGACTTTTTGAAATCAGTAAAATTTGCTGGTGAATCCTAAAGCTTCATTCGGTTTGTCAACTGAAGTTAAATAATTTTTAATATTTATTTTGCATATTTTGGCATTAAAATGGCGAATTTCTATAATTGGCGCCTTTGCAAATTGCATAATGAATATTTTATTATTATTTAAATTTCGAACTCAGTGTCAGTGACAGTATAACTGAAAGGGGTCCAATCAGAAGGCTTCTATTTTGGTCTAGGTTTTAAATCTTGCAGTAAACAAGGTGGTGCGAATTTTCCTTATTTAAGCATGGCGCCATCATTATTCATTCTCATAGCTTCAAAGAAATTCGTATTTTTCAAGAACAAAGGCGAATTTTCAAGGCAAAGGCGAATTCATCATCAACTATCAAAGGCGATTTCATCAAATCATTCTTTTTGCAGGTTAAAGTTCGCAATTATCAGCAAGTTTGAAAAACAAGGGCGATTTTCACAGAAGAAAGAGCATATAAAAAACATCTTTTTCCTCCTTGATTCTCAAATTTCTTTCAAAATACAATTCGCATGTTCCTGAAAGTGGCAAATTTGGCAAGTCTCAACATCTGGATCATTTCTATATAACTTCCTCGAATTAAAAACGTGCATTTGATTTTTCAAGAATTTTTAATTTCAGAACATTCGTTCTCGAGTTTCTAATTTTCTCAGCTGAAAACTCTTTGCATGGTTGAGTAGAGGTTATATTTTCGCATTTTTTGACATTTTGGGTTGTCTTAGAATCTTTTTCTGGACAAAACCCATATCTCAGTTTTTTCCCCAAAAATAACTCTTCGAAAGGCTATTTTTAGCCTCAGCAGGCTATTTTTAGTTTTCCAGAAATCTTGTCAGAACATAGTCAAGTTCACAGTCAACAGGCGAGTTTTTCAGAATGCAGTACACTCAGCACGAATACAGGACCAAAACAGTCCTTACTCACGACTTCATCGGGACAGTTGAGACGAATCTTCACAAGGTGCTGCCAGAAGCAATTCTAGATCCTGTTAAGATCAGAAGTTCGATTATTCAAAACATTCAATAGTCCGGGTTATTAGAGGCCGCTTCTATTCCTATCTCCGTTCATTGTATTGAATTCGTGATGTCTTGTATTAAGCATTACAATTCTACTACTCGTGAGATAGTGTCAGTAGATGGACGAGTTATTTGCAGTCTCAAGCCTTTGGACGTTGAAAGAAGTCTTGGCATACCTCAACACCCAAATAGCCTAGTTATTTCTATGGAGTAGTGCGAGCAGGCATTCAATGCTGATGTGGACAAGTGCCAGAGTAAAATGGCAGAAAGGTGGTTAAAACAAGCGAAGAACAGATTGCCAAACAATGTGGGTCATGGTGAATACAAGGATGAGTACGAGATTCTGGTCACACTCTTGAATCGTGTCTCAGGTCAATCACATGCTAATGTTTTCCAGCCTTGGATGTATTACATTATTGGTCGCATCATATCTGGGCAGGAGCATTATGACTGGGCATCCTTTATCAACGACGTTATTCACAGGCAGATCACCGGTTTCCTAGTTGCTCATGAGTTTCACGTGTTCTTATCTCGTGTACTTGATCGCTTATCAGGGTCAGTTCCGAGGACTAAACACCGTGGGCATTCTCAGTGTTCAAAAAGTCTATTAGTATTATGATCAGCTTGAGTTCACTAAGGCTGAACGTCATTTCAAGCGTGTTCATGAGGCTTTCCTGACTTATACAGTGAGAAATTTGGACCAGGAGTTGCACATTCGTATCTCGGCAGTTGCTAGAGCAGCGATGGATGGTTGGGCGGATTGTTTCTTCAGTTCCCGACATACACCTACATCCGAGTATACGGATTTACAAGAAATCCAGCTATGCTTCCACGTTATCCTTCGGATAAGACAGTCTTTATGGAGTTCCTAAGACAGATGCATGATGTTCATCGTCTTTTACGCCACAAGCACAGACCATCTATCAATTTTCCTTTTCAGTTTGGAATGTATTGGTGCAAGACAACAGTTAATGCCAAGTTGCAGGGCAGGAGCTCGAGAAATATCATCTTAAGTATCTTATTGAGGCACGTGCCTATGATCTTTCAGGTCATTACACAACTCACCTTGCTGGACGTGCATTTCATGAACCTTCTATGGAGGATTATTGGGCAAATTGCCCAAATGACTTCAAGGTTCGTAGAAGTAGTTATGGCCGTTTCTCTCTCTCATAGATTTATGTCTTCTTGTCAGAAGATGTGGGAGGTTTATCAGATGATGAGGGAGAAATTCTTCCTTAGTTTTTCAGAGAGCAGGTTGACACACAGCCGTTGCCAGCAGTTGATTGGTACGCCAAGGAGTACGCAACAGTAAAAGAGAGGTCAAGTAGAGTTATTCAAAACAGTATACTTTACCTCGATAGCAAGAAGACCACATGGGTAAGTGTTCCTAGAACAGAGCCGCCAGTAGTGGCGAATCTTTCGCTACCTTCCTCGTCAAAACCAAAACAGAAGAAGAGGAGTAACCCTCCTAAGAAAAGTCAAGTACCTAACAATTCAAAAGGTAAGGTGCTTGCCATTGATACACACACGTAGCCTGACGGATAGCCTATCACAGAACCAGTTCAGAGGCTAGTTCAGAGTTCGCCAGTGCCTGAGGTTCAGCCTCAAGTTCCTACACTAGTTCCGGAGCAATCACCAGCCACAATTCATATTGAATTGGATTTAGACTCCCCATCTCGCAGCAGGGCCTCTACATATTCACTCTCATCACAGCCTCCTGTCGTTAGTATAGACCCTTCTAGTAGCATTAGCCAAGATCAGTCTTGGATTGAGGCGCAGCTAGGAAGGAAGAGGAGGCAACCATCCTATGTCCTTAATCATTCAGATTTTGATCAGGTTTACCAGGATGCGCCAGACAAGAGGATCAAGAACATGGTCCATGTGGAGAGGAATACTGACATGGAGATCGTTGTCGAGACTGCTATACCTCCACAGGGGAAGAGCTTGGATGAGTTGGAATCTCAAGACTTTGAGGTTATCACAGTCAACCTTGGTCGTAGCACATGCCAAACTCAGGTTGATCTCCTACAGGTTGCTACAGATAGTGCCAGGGATAGAATGCTGAAGGACGGAGAAGATAAGGCAGCCCTCAAGGCTGAAATCAGACAGCTTCGTCAGTACATTTCTAGCCTTGTACACAGGTCAGATGTCATTACTACACTCCCGTCGATGCTTGAGCCTCCAGCAGAACAAGGTCAACTTAATCACTTAGTTGCATATGGCAAGCGTTTGGATGAGTGGGAGGAGTTCATTGCTAGAGGCCGTGCTATGCTCACAGAGTTATATCAGTTGCGGTACAATGCACGAGAGCTCCATCTACGTCTCCAGGATGAGGAGCAAGACATGGCAATTAACAGACCCCGGGATGAGATTATGATTGCTCACCTGAGTATGGCATATGATTCAGTCACAGATGCAGAAGATAGAGAAGCTATCTATTCTTGGAAAACACAGTTGGTTTTCAAGGCAAAGATAGAGGAGACTATGGTGTCAGAGTTGGCTGAGAGTAGAGAGCACGTTGCTAGTGCACTCTGGTTTGTGAGGACCTTAGTTTGTCGTTGACCATGCCAATATTAGATTGAGGGTGGTGCATATGTTGAGCTTACCGACGTTCAGTCAAAGCTCCAAGCACTCACTCATACTATTTTCAGTGGGGAGACCGTTGGCTGTAAGATTAATCAGCTTACAGTCATTTCAGCATTGTTCGATGAAGCAACAAGGAGTAGGGGCGAACTTCAGTCCCAGATCACAGCTGGTGAGGACATGCTGCACAGGCATAGCATTCTTCGACAAAGTATCAAAGCTCCAGATAGTGATGCAGTCAACAATCTCGTTGAGGAATTGGTTGCTCGAGATCACGATCAGTAGACTTCAGTTCCCACCTCTCAGAATAGACATTATACACAGGAGTTAAACTTGGCATTACTTTCTCAAGTTAACTTGTTGTCTTATCTCATGCATATCTATTCTGAGATCAGCTTTATTTACTTGGAGTTGTATTTAGGGTTTCCGTTAACTAATGGTAGTGTTCTAGTTAACATGCTTTCAATAAGGACGTGCATGCTTGCACAATTGTCCATTTTTAGATTAGATGTTTCGGTTAACTGATGGTAGTTTTCTAGTTAACTGTGTTTGCTTTATTAGGGCTTAGCAATAAATCTTGCATGCATTGCAAGACTGTAGTTGACTCAAGGTGATTTTAGGGTTCCCTACACCTTTTGATATCTATAAATAAGAGCTTTTGCTCATCTGTACATAACTTTTGCACAAGAGAGAAATATATGTTGTGCCCACCTTGCCCTCAATATTGCTCGTTCTGTATCTGTTCATGCGTTTTTGCTGTTATAATGAATTGTTATGCCACATAGAGTTTCATGCAATTATAATGGTGAATTCTTTCCTTAGATAAAATCTGTTTTGTGTTCAATAAACTTGTTTAGATTGAGATGATAGTTGTGCCACCTTGCCTTCAAGTAGAGAATCTGTACTTGGTTATCGTGTGATGTGTGTGAATAATAAACTTATTCAGATTGAGTTGATAGATGTGCCACCTTGCCTTCAAGTTGAGAATTTGTATTCAGTTTATCGTATATTGTTGTTTCCAATAAACTTGTTTAGATTGAGCTGATAGATGTGCCACCTTGCCTTCAAGTTGAGAATCTATACTTGTTTATCGTCAGATAGTCATCCTTGCTCCATTTCCTCATGCTTTGTTTTCTTGAGGAAACTGGATAGATTTTAAATAATTAAGCCTAGTTGTAGTTAGTAGTCTGTGAAACCAGAAAATACTTAGCTGCAACGTATAGAGTTTTCTTGAAAGCCTTGTACCTCTATAGCTGAAACAAAAAGACAGGAGATAGTTTAGATTACTTTTCCCTTTCCAAGCATTTTTGTTAAAGTACAACGATGGAGCTTCCCCTCCTAATTTGAAGAGCACTCATTGCGTAGTGTGCATAGCTGTCCGTACCAACTCTTACTTCAGAGGTGCTAGTTGTTACGCCAATAGTCTTCTAGTTCCATCTTCTCTACTTTAAGAAAGCAGGCCTTCATCTAGTGGAGCAGCTGAGTTGAAGAACGAGATCATAGAACAACCTGAGGCCACTTGTGTTGAGACACTTGATAAGGGCATTGATGATGATTTTACAGGTGGAATTAATACTGACCTAATTCCAAACTAGAATGAATGTATGCAGGACTTGGCGGAAGAAGATAGTTGGGTGACTCAAGCACTTCATGAACAATCAAATGCTTATTCATGTGGAGGAGAAGCTAATCATACACCCCATAGTCCACACAGTTTGAGGAACCAATTGAAGGTGAATGAGGATGAGATTGTGACAGCCTTATCTCATCATGATAAAATGCACAATCTAATTGAGAATCATCTATGAATGGTTCAATTGGAGAGAAGAAAAAAGGAAGATGAAGCAGAGTCTTCTCATGATTGCTTGCAAGAAGTCAAAGAAGGTATGGGAACAATGAAGAAAAATTATTTACACCTGCTTTCAGATCGTGACCACCTTCTTAACCTCGTTGAGATCTATTTAGATGATTTGATGAGGAAAGAAGAGGAAGTTGATAAGATCTCTCACGAGCTTTAGGTCACCAGCAATTCCTTGAGGATGACTTAGATAGATCTTCAGGAATTAGAGATACATGTTGATGGGCTCTACTTAGAGTTGAGTTTGGCTTGAGATTCATCATGTACAGCAGAGATGCAGTCATCTATGGAAGCCAGGACATTTGATAGTAGCCTGAGTTCTCCTAGCATTCACATTCAGGATACAGGTGCAGTGCCTTGTGTGTTGGATAGGCACGAAGAGTCAGTTGGAGATGGATGCATCATTCTTGATCTTGAGAGGTATATGACTGAATTTCCAATTGATGTCAGTCTATGGTTAGGGGATAGGCATGTTGGCAGCACTATCCCAACACCATCTTAATGGGTTCTACCTCCTACATTATTGATTGATGGCTCCTACCTTGCTGGTTAGAGTTTTGACAAGTTATACTTTAGGGGCAGCAACAGTTGGGATGGATAAGAGTAGTTGGGATTGCCACTTTGGAGTTAGAGGATGGAGTGATGATGAGTTCTTACCATCCTTAGGCAGCAAAGATACTTTTTGTTCCATCATGGACTTGATTCACAAGTTACAGGGTGCTGTTTTGGTTTATGCCAGCAGCTTGTCAGATGTTGGTACATGTTTTTATGCACCTATGTTAGGCATCTTTCACATCTGCACGAAACCATTCAATGTGGATTGGATTATTGATGATACAGACACATCACTCTTAGCTGCAAGTTTAGACTTCATGGGAGATTTGAGCACCAGGCTCTTCATTGATAGTTTTGAGATTGACATTGGTCAATCTTATCAAAAGAAGATGGTTTCTTCCAAGTCTTGCACGTAGGACCTTGGCGTGGTTCCAACTTTTCTAGAGATTGATGGCATTCATGATGATATTCTTTCCGCTCTCAAAAGTAAGTTAGGACACTCGCAGTTGCTTTCTGATAGAGAATTTGTTGACAAAGCTGCAAGGGGTAATGATGACATTGATGCAAGACCAAATCATCTTGTTGTGAGTTGTGAGTCTTTTTCTGATGATGACAGTGTAGGGTGGAGTACTCATGACTATTCAGGTATTCCATTGGCACAGTCAGGGGAGTTTCACCTCAATTGCATTATGAGATGTGCTCATTAGTTTTCATTCCACCCACATATGCAGGATTTGATTTTGTAGAGAGATGGGTTGAATAAAAGGCATTTGGGTTCACTCTGGTATGATATATTGTCATGTCCCCTTCCAGTTGACATCTCTCAGAGCTTATGATTAGCCTATTATGAGACCCTCGTAGGCTGATAGGTTGGATAGAGGGTCTTGATAGAGCTTGGCTTGGCTTCGGTTGTCAGAATTTTACCAGTTGGCTTTCGTTCGGGCTCATTTGGACACCATTTTCCTGAATTGCTATTTTTAGCAGTATTTGGCACTCGGCGAGGCACCCCTGCTATTTTTAGCAATATGGTTTGGTCATGTGCAGAATCACTCACTTATTCGCTAGCTTCAGATGGTTCGTGAATCAGACACATTTTGAGGGAGATATTAATATTTAATTGATTAATTAAATATTAATTTTTTGGAGCTTATATTATAAAGTTATAATATTTTAAATATTATAACTTAAGCGAATATTAAAGGGGGTCAACCATCATTGAAAAGGGGACCATTTTTAATTAATCTTTTAATTAAAAAGAGGCATCCAACTTCGGAAAAATTAAATGGTGAAAATACAATTTTATTTTAATGATTGCCTTTTTGGGGAAAAGTCGACTTCTTGAGGATATAAAGAATTTTCATTGAAAATAGAGCCATTATGTTGAATATTGAATTTTTGATCAAGTCTTCCTCCGGAGAACGAAGCCTAGGGTTTCAGTTGTCTACAGGCATTGGAGAACGAGCCATCTTCAGTGTTGCGATTCAGAGGTTGTGAAATACCAGCTGATCTATTACTTTCAGAGAGATTTCTTCATTTAGAAGTGATCACAGAACATTCACAGAGTATTTATCTTCAGGGTTTTCAGTGTGGGATTCATCCAACAGGGATTCTTCAGTTGATGCGCCTATTTCATTGAGATCTGGAGACATCAAGAAAGGCCGTACTTTTATTTATTTCCTTGCTGCTGTTTCAAAGCCGTACAACTCTTGCTGCAGGCCGTACCATGTTAAAAGGGCCATACTTTTCAATCTAGGGAAAATTGCCTTCTTTTTTGATCTTCTGGTTTCAACCAAGTTGGCGCCTACACCTCTGGATCATTCTTTTTGCATCTGACTGAGGGAGAATTTGAATTCCATGAAGGCCGTACCATTTCTATGATGTCTCAGCTTGCTGCAAATCAGGTTTTTATCTGATATTTTTATATTATTTTGTCTACATGCCAGAGATCTTCTATTGTAATCATCTAAAACGAATAATAATATCATAGATGAGTCATTTTAAAGGTTTTCTGCTTCAGTACCCATTTATTTGAATTTATATGAATTTCTTTCAAAATCGCACCTTTATTATTGTATGCAAAAATCACAAAAAAACCAAAAATACACAAAACAAGCAAAAAAACTAGCAGTTTTAGAAGTTAGCGGAAATAGGGGTTTCTACAGTGGTATCAGAGCTAAATCCTGCCATCCTGAGGGTTTAGCAATCTTATGCAGCCACAAGAGGTTGGGTCACACAGGTATTATACTCGCAGGAGAGCCTTCATTGACAGGCAACAGGGTTTGATCAGGCAGTCGGGACACATGGCTGATAGAACAGATATTCCTAGAACAAATATTCCTCAAAACCCTAGGGATCAGGACAATGCAGAGGTTCTACACGCTCTCAGAGATTTATGAGCAGGCCAGCGGCAGTCTAACGAGGTGCTACAGTAGTTGATAGTGGCACTCTAGAGGTTAGGTACGCCGAGGAGACCGTCACCACATCGTGACGAGGACAGGAGTGATGCAGGATCACGGAGAGCACCTAGGACTGTTTCACGGATAGCAGACAGGCCCACTAGGCCTACTTTTGTGAGACAGGAGGCCGATGAGGATATGGCAGGTGAGGAGCATGAGGAGTTGTTCGCAGACACACTTATGGCAGCGAACGAGGAGTGGGAGTTAGTACCACCTGATGTCAGAGAGAGGATTACCTTTGACAGATTCATTACACAGAGGAGAGAGCATCACAGAGGTCGACAGGATTGGAGACCTAGACATCAAAACAATGATCGGAAACATGCTACAAACAGACTCACTCTAGCGATGTTCAATGGTAGTGGCAAGGTTACAGCCCAGGCCTGGATTAGTAAGCTAGACACTTTCCTCACATTGCGTCTGATGGCTGAGAGGGATGCTATCAGGTATGCGACATTGCATCTTGAGGGGGTAGCTTATGACTGGTGGCACCACGGGATGGTGACACTCCAACATGATCGGATCACCTCATATCAGGAGTTTGTTGATAGGTTGGTGGAACGATTTGACAGGAAGGATCCAAAATCCTATTTCAGAGATTTGGCTCAGTTGCGACAGAGTGGCAGTTTGGAGTCTTACATTGGTGACTTCTAGAGATTGTCGATTATGGTTCCTAATATTTCAGAGAGGCAACTTGTAGTGCTTTTCATGGAGGGACTGATGGAACCGTTGAGAGGTTGGATCAAAGCCTTTGATCCTCCTTCGTTATAGGAAGCCATGAAGAAGGCGCGTAGCATGGAGTTGGCAGCACCATCTAGTAGATTTAATTCTAGAAACACTTCTTCATTCAGGGACAATAAGGGCTTCAATAAAAACAGAGAGAAATCAGATTTTAACAGAGAAAAATCAGACCTTAAAAATGATTCAAAGGGAAAATCAGCAGCACCACCTTTGGATCGAGAGGCTCTTAATGATCTACGTAGGAAGAAGCTTTGCTTCTACTGCAAAGGTCCCTATGATGCCAACCATGACTGTCCTTTGCGGCCTAAGGGCAAGGCTAATTGAGTGATGTGGGCTTATTACGAGGATTCGGAATCAGAAAATTCCGAACAGTAGGAGAGTTCTGAGGAGTCAGAGTCAGTGGCTTCAGAGCCTAAGGCAGAGGCAGAGTCAGAGCTTCAGATTCAGGAGGCACGACTATCTAGCATTCAGCAGGAGGGTTCATTCAGACTTCGTGGAGTTTTGGTAGGACAGAGGGTCATTACCCTTCTTGACACAGGAGCCACCCACAATTTTATTGATGCTAGATTTGTGGAGAAACGCGAACTCATTACTGAGGAGTTCGAAGGCATTAGGGTTAAGGTGGCTGACGGTTACACTCTCAAGTGTGAACGTATGATTAAGGATCTCCCTTTGCGCTTGAATAACTATGAATTCAAGGTTGATTATTACGTGGTGAACATGGGGGATATCGATTTAGTCTTGGGCATGAAGTGGCTTCATTCACTTGAGGAAGTCACTCTTCGTCTCAAAGACATGGAGATTCGTTTTGATGTGGATGGGAAGACACATTCTGAAGGAAATTCGGGGCAGCAATATCAAAACTATTTCCTTTCGTCGGATGGAGAGACTCATGCGACACGACATGGTAGAGTGGGCTGCCGAGTGCACATTAGCACCTATACAGGAAGGACAACATAAGACTGAGTATCATCCTGACATTCAGCAGTTGAGGGTCAAGCATGAGAAGGTATTCAGTGATATTCCACCAGGGAGACCTCCAGACAGGGGCATTGAGCACATTATAGAGCTTGAGGAGGGAGCTAAGCCTGTCATGATTACTCCTTACAGGCATCCTAAGAGCTTGAAGGATGAGATAGAGAAGACTATCAAGGAGTTGCTTGCGATGGGTCACATTCGACCTAGTAAATCACCATTCGCTTTCAGTTGTCCTAGTGAAGAAGACGGTACCCTTCGCATGTGCATAGATTACAGAGTCCTGAATAAGAGGACTATCAAAAATAGGTACCCAATACCTCGTATAGATGAGCTTATTGATGAGCTCCATGGTGCATGCTATTTCACGAAGATAGACTTGAGATCATGATATCACCAGATTAGAGTTCGTGAGCAAGATATTGAGAAGACTGCATTCCGTTGTCATTGTGGACACTTCGAGTTTGTGGTGATGCCATTTGGGCTCACCAATGCACCAGCGACATTTCAGTCCACCATGAACAGGGTCTTCCACTCACTACTGAGGAGATTTGTACTTGTCTTCTTTGATGACATATTGATTTACAGCAGGACTTGGCAGGAGCATTTGGCTCATCTTGAGACAGTACTCAGCATTCTGGAGAGGGAGTCCTTGTATGCCAAGGAGTCCAAATGTGATTTGGGGATGACTGAGTTGCTCTACTTAGGTCATATCATCAGTGCAAAGGGAGTGCGGATGGATCCTGAGAAGATCCACGCTATTATAGATTGGCCTACTCCGGCGAACCTTACAAAGCTGCGAGGATTTCTTGGTTTGTGTAGGTTTTATCGCAGATTTGTGAATGGTTATTCACAACATGCAACACCTATGACGGATTTGTTGAAAAAAGGTGCATTTTGTTGGACTCCTGAGGCACAGGAGTGTTTTGTGAGGTTCAAGGAGCTGATGACTGTGCCCAGTGTTGGCACTACCAGATTTTTCGAAGCCTTTTGAGCTTCAGTGCGATGCTTCTGGTGAGGGCATTGGAGCGGTGCTTATGCAGGACAAGCACCCTATTGTGTATGAGAGCTGTAAACTCAGAGGGCCAGAGAGGCTCTACAGTATTTATGATAAGGAGATGCTAGCTATAATGCACGCCTTGGCAAAATTCAGGCAATATCTTGTGGGCAGTAAGTTCTGCATTAAAACTGACCACAATAGTTTGAGGCATTTCCTGGGGCAGCGAGATCTCAATGATCGTCAGCAGAAGTGGGTAAGTAAATTGCAGGCATATGACTTTGATATCTCTTATATCAAGGGCACCTAGAATGTAGTGGCTGACACTCTCTCACGCAGGCCTTATCTGAGCTCTATGGTTCACATTACAGAGGATTGGAGGCATTTGATTGTGGCAAAGTATGCCAAGGATACTTGGGCATCCAGTATTGTTGAGGGATCGATGATTGACACCAAATACACACTTGTGAATGACTTGATCATTTACAGGAATAGGATTTATTTGATCCCAGGTTCAGAGATGAACACTATACTGCGAGCCTTTCGTGATGTACCTACAGCAGGACATCCTGGGTATTTCAAAACGTACAGACAGATTCGGGAGAGATTTACATGGAAAGGACTTAAGGCAGATGTTCTTCAGTATGTGTGTGAGTGCCCTATTTGTCAGCAGAACAAGTAGGAGAACACGTACCCGGCAGGGTTATTGCAGCCACTTCCGATTCCTGACAGAAAGTGGGAATGCCTGTCGATGGATTTCATTACGAGCTTGCCTAAAGCCCAAGGACGAGATTGTATATATGTAGTTGTGGATCGGCTGATGAAGTATGCCCACTTCTTTCTGATTACCACCACTTACACAGCTACACAAGTAGCAGAGGTCTTCTTCCGTGAGGTATTAGACTACATGGGTTGCCTAAGAGCATAGTGAGCGACAGGGATAGTCGGTTCTTGAGTCACTTCTGGCAGAAGGTGTTCAAACTTTGTGGGACCAAGCTTACACCGAGCACTAGTTACCACCCGCAGACCGATGGTCAGACGGAGATAGTGAATAAATGGGTGGAAGGTTACCTCAGGAACTACATTGCAGGGCAGCAAAAGGCTTGGGTCAAGTGGATTTATTTGTGCGAGTATTGCTACAACACTACATTCCACATGACCATTCAGATGTCCCCTTTTATGGCGTTGTACGGTTATGAGGCGCCGAGCTTTCTTGATTTGCTACTGAGTGACAGTAGAGTGCCGAGTGCTGGAGATTTGTTGCAAGAGAGTCAAGACACTATGAGGGCTCTCAAGGAGAATATTGCTAAGGCACAGAATCAGCAGAAGCAGTACGCAGATCAGAAGAGGACAGAGAGGTCTTTTGAGGTGGGAGACATGGTTTATCTTATGCTGCAGCCCTACCGTCAGTCTACTTAGGAAGAGTGGTTCGGAGAAGCTTAAACCACGATATTATGGTCCTTTTTGTTAATGTTATAACAGCGTGGTTGATCCTTCGAGCTCACATTCCTTGAGAAAGTCTTAAATTGAATGTAGGCTGTAATGTCTATACTCAAACTGATTGTTCTTGTGACCGTTGGCCTTTTTACGGAAACCGAAGGCTAGTCGGGAAGATAGAATTAGGGTTTCCTATTACGAGGAGGTCATTGCTTTCGAGATGGTGGATTCAATGGCAGTTCCTTTAAAGGTTTTGAGGAGAGTTAAGTAGTGAGTATCATGGCTTTGAGAACTGCACGGAATTTACTATTTTTGGTAATTCTATTTTTTCAACAGCTTTCGAGGATGAGTTCATTTCGGTTGACTTCTGCTGATTTGGTGGTCATCTAGTTACATTATTGGCAGGCATCTTAGGAGAGGGATAAAGTTAAGTCATTTAATTAAAGTCGCGTTGAAATATTATAATTGCGTTATTGTGGGCCTAGATTAATGACTTAAAGATGTTTTTAAAGAGGGGTTTTGGGGGTGGCCTCATTAAAAGATTATTTTAATTATTGTCAAAGTCAATAAGCTTATGTTGAGCACTTTTCAAAGCATGGCATTTAATTAAAATATCAATTATTAAACCTTGAAGGAGAAGGTAAGCCCTTTTGAGAGATTAGGGTTTTGACTTGAAAGTGATGACTTTTACTTGGGGTTCCACTTGGTGAATGGAAAATTATAAAAAGGAGTCTTGTGCATCATTTTGGATTATCTTGGAAAATACACCGTTATGCTGCCGAATTGATTCTGGATTGCTTCGAGGGATGAAGACCTCCTAGTTTGGGCATCTCTTCTCGTTTGTAAGACAACGACTAGTGATGATTATTAGTCTATTTGTGAGTGCATCTTAGCTATTTCATTTGTGTTCAGTTTTGCATTGTAAAATCTGTTTTGAGTATTTTAGTGTTGCAGCTTTAGCAGATTGCATGTTTTGCTCATATCTCAAAAAAGACAAAAAATATCATTCTGGGTACTGCATCATTGGATGAGTTTGTAATAGGCGCCCATATCTTCCAGTTCTTAGATTTTTAGAAAGAGTATTGAATTTTTAAGAGGAAGTCGAATTTCTGTCCTAGGCCGTACCATTGGCATATGCATTGGGATCCGTGTTAATTAAATCTGCAGGGTTTGGTTCAGTTTCAAGTGTCTATCTTGGTCGCCTAGATCTTCTGAGTGCTTAGCACTTTACGGCATGTCAATTGGATGATTATTAAGCAAGTTGTGAGCATTCTTTGGAACTTGTGCACTGCTGATTGCTCATTTAAAGTACAGATCTGACAAAAAGGAAGAATACAGAAATCTGCATTTCTGTTTTGTGTTTGGGACACTGTGATTTCTTAAGGATTGTAATTGATTATTGGTTGAACATACTATTTGACAAGCATATGATATCTTGACATTGCAGGCAGTCATAATCTTGTAAACTGGCAGTAGTACTGACCAGTGTTTTGATATTGCTTTGTCATTTCTTGTAATAATCATTCCTACCTTCAGTTTAGAGTAAAATAGTGATAACTCCACCCTATGGTCGCTACTGTCCATTCTGGATGAGCAAGCACATTCTGGGTGTCGAGAAGTTTCCTCTTTCAGCATTATTTCTTTCAAGCATTATTTTGTATTTACTCCGTCATATGGTCGCCCCTCACTCCGCTTTGGATTGGGTAGCACATACTTGGCGTTGAGTTCCTTTTCCAGCATAAGCAATTCATTTTAGATCCTCTGACCAATGCTCACCATCATCGGTGCCATACTGGTTAGAGTTGCTTCAGTACGTTTTGGTTTATCATCTAACCTTAACGGGTACTTGATTGTAATGTTGTAATCTGCAATTGTTAAAATCGAAAAAATTGGCTCGGAATATTTGGTAATAAAATATTTATTCAATTTACCTCTTATTATTTGTGTCTCATGATTTGGCCGACATGTATAATTATTTTGTGTGTTATGATTTGGCCGACATGTAAAGGTTACTTAACTTCTTGGGGCCGACATCATTTATGAGTTGTAACTGTTTTATCTTGGCCAACTTATTCAAATTGTAACTTATGTTTGAGGCCGACCTTGTGAGGTCTATTATGGCCATGTATTTATAAGAGGCTACTTCTCTCCTTGATAACAATCATCAAGAAAGCTCGAATTATTCCTTCATTCAAGTGCGAATTCCTTCAAGAGCAGATTGCGAATCTCTCTAAGTGCAGATTTAGATCACAAGGAAGAGCAGATTATCATTTGTAATTGCATCTAGAGTTGATGCTGGATATTGGCCTTGTGATTGGCCTCATTGTAAAGATAATTGTTGCCATTATTATATATACAAGAGGATCTTTGTTGCTGGGTTTTTTTCTCCCTCAAGTGGAGGGTTTTCCCAGGGTATCTACGTGTTATTGTCTGATTTGAATTAATTCTCTGTGCATTAAATCTGATCTTCAGTTTTTCAACATGGTATCAGAGCGGGTT